>JACDJE010000037.1:1443853-1466307 GCA_016647715.1 Pavo muticus | reverse complement strand
GCACTTGGCTAGAGGAAGGGTGCATACAGGTTGCTACAGAGCTATTCATTTAGCTCTGGCACCACACTAAATGCTGCTGACCCCCAGACCAGAGATGTTAAAACAACTCCACACATCTCCTTTGCATTTGATCAGGTATCAGTAACCTGTGCTCCACTTCTGCACCTTTCCCATTCCCCTCCTTCTTTCCAGCTTCTTTTTTTTTTTTTTAAATAAGAAAACCACAAAGTGCAAGTGTCAGACTAACTACACACACACGGAACACTGTTCCTCCCTCAGATGAGGAATAAATTGTCCCAGTCCAACATCAGCCTCATTTCAAATTCAGATTGAGCACATGCCAGAGCTCCCCTATTTAGCAAGCCTCATATAGGCAATTTCTTCTCTCCCTGCGAGATACACTGCTAAGTCTGCTGTCACAGCCACTCTAGGAGAGGCTTGCAAAGCAATTAGTGCCATGGTTTACCTGCAGGCAGGGGACAAAGCTAACGTGCCTGAAATAGCTCCTGGTTTTGAAGGAGTCTTCCCAAATTGCACTGGGACTAGTTGCCACAGGGAGCATTAACCACAACTTGCAGCCTTATTCAGTCAGGATTGATTTAAGAACATTAGAGGTAGCAGATACAGCATGCATCAACCTGAGCAGAAATGGACCTTACTGCTGCCACTCAGCCAGCATTTAAAGAACTAAGAGATGACACAGCATGGCCTGAAGTACTCCAAGAGCTGGCACCGTTACCTCCAAAGGCTGTCCTGTGCCTGCACATCCAAGGAGTCCAAGACTTGAGTGTTTTTGTAGAGGTAGTCAGAGTTTGCTATAGAAGTGCTTAAAGGACTAAGAGCAGCACCAACAGATGTAAACCACCACCAGCCTATGGGTTTCATGCCAATGCTGAATCCAGGCAGATTTGCTCAGCGATGCTGTGCCATGCCAGGCTCACCTACTTCATGAAAGCTTTACATGAGCCCTCATGCTCCACAACAGTTTCTCTGCTAAACTACTAAACAGCAGAGCTAAAGCGTCCTAGATGCTGGCTGGTACAAACCATGCGGGCTCACTCCCTCATGGTATTGCAATTGGTCACCCTACAGGGACAGGTTTGCTATATCTCCCCTCCCAAAAGTAAGAGAGTTTTTCCATGATGAACTTCAGGAGCTGACCCTCATTCCATCAGTTCTGCTGCAGTTGGCCACTGGCTGCAGTAAACAATTAGAAGAAACTTCTGTGAAGATAGTAAGAAATATGGTCTTCTGTTACACCACTCCTTTCATCACTAATGAAATCGAGGCTCCTTCCACCCACTTCCTAGAAGGGAAATGAGAAGCCAAGCCCAGCTGTTTCATCAACCATACAGTTTGCCCAAAATATTATGCAAGAAATTTTCTAGATTTCCTCTTTCTAAGACTGCTGAGGCAATCCTGTTCCAAGATGAGAAAACCTACCGAGGATGCAAGCCTTTTTGCAAAGAGGGAAAAAAAAAAAAGGAATCTCTAGAACTAGAAGTATCAGGTTGGATGTTAGGAAATACTTCTCCCAGAGCTGCCAGCAGCTGGAATGGGCTGCCCAGGGAGATGGTGGAGTCACCACCTCGGAGGTGTTCAGGACACATTTAGATGTTGTGCTGAAGGGCATGGTTTAGTGGGAAATATTGGTGACAGGTGGATGGTTGAATTGGATGATCTCAGAGGTCTTTTCCAACCTTGGTGATTCTATGTTCCCTTGCAACTGGGCAACTCACCACCACCGCCTATACACACACTCACCGTCACCATCCTAAAACGTGTTTCAAACACACAGAATTGTAGGGTTTGGAAGGGACCTCTGGAGATCATCAAAAGTCCAACCCCCTCCTGCTAAAGCAGGTTCCCTACAGCAGGTTGCACAGAAAAGCATCCTTCTCTGCAGAGCTCCTCTCCAGCAGGTCAGCCCCTAACCTGTACCGATGCATGCAGTTCTTCCTCCCAGGTGTGGGACTTGCTTTCACTGAACCTCATCAGGTCACTCTCTGCCCAGCTCTCCAGTCTGTCCAGGTCTCACTGAACAGCAGCACAGCCTTCTGGTGCGTCAGCGACTCCTCCCAGCTCTGCATCACCAGCAAACTTGCTGAGGGTGGGCTCTATCTTTTCCATCCATTGATGAAGATGTTGAACAAGACCAGACCCAGTACCAACCCCTGGAGAACACCGTTAGTTACAGGCTTCCAACTAGACTCTGTGCTGCTGGTTACAACCCTATGATTTCTTGACCTTCCCAGGAGTTTCTACTTGTAGCACTCTGGCACGATGACATTACCACGCTGACTGTAACTGCTCATTCCAACAGTTGTTCTCCTTTTAAAGATAAGAGTAACTCCTAACACATTGTCTCAGTCACCCAAGTTTTCTGGCAAGGAGGATGTGTGAAAATCTGGCTTCAGTTTATTATCTCCCCCTTCAGCTCATTATACTGCCTTTAGTATACAAAGGGGAATACCTCCATTAGCTGGACTCATTCCCAGGACTCCCTCCCTATAAATTAATAATAACAGTTAGCAAAGAAAAAACATTTTTACATGTAAAGATGCAGACCCATTGTCAAGTTGCTTTTTTTTTGTGGTGCTTTTTTAATTAGTCCTCATTGGGCCATCAACAGCCTGCAAGCTGAAAAGCCTCTGGATCCCATCCCTTGGCACCATGGGGTAAGTTGCAAGATGTAGAAAGGGCAAAGCACACTGCTGTGACTAAGCTGAAGGAGCAGTACATGCCAAAATACATATTCATCCTCGCTGTGTCTATAATCTCCATTGTATTTACTAAATATATGCTTAATGTTTCTTAAGAGCCACTAGTTGCTTATTTAAATTTTTTCCACATGTTTAAATGTTTAGTTTCAATCCAGTGAAAGCAAGGAAATAGAAGGGTTTCCACCCTCCAGCTGAAGTTACAGACCATCTCTGGATTTAAATAACATCCACAATTTCAGCATTGCAAATAGCCCCCAAATCCTTCCCAGCTGTAATTGCTAAGTCAGGACTGAAAACAAACACTCCGGTGAATGCAATGCACTGAGCGCCCAGCCTGAGCTTGGAGCACGTCCCAGCAACCTGAAGCACAGCACTACTTGGGGCTCCCCAGCATCTGCTCTCTTCTGGCTCCTTCCTCTGAACTTCACCTGAAGCATCATCAACAGGTGAAGCACAGTGCAAGACCCGAGTTTAAGACCAGAACTACAGCACGCTCCTATGGCCAGTCCATAGGAACACATTTTGAGGCCGTTGGCTCTGCCACAGCAGCTTTTTCAAGCTCTGGATAAGTACAGAAACATTCTGCTGCTGCAGACTGGGGAGTGACAAAAGGTCTAGAACTATGCTGATGAAAACTAAGCTGCAGAGACTGCTAACAAAACACTGGATTATGCTACAGAAGGGCAGGTGCGTCCTCTAACTATCCCATACTCAAACATTGCAAGTTACATTCTTTTACTTCTAGAAACAGTAAGAGCACCTGTCCCTTTCTTCAGGAAAAATATCAAGTGACATGCAGTCAGTGCTTCAAAGCCATCAGGGATGCTTCCCTCCATCTATAGTACTTCCCGCTGTTGTAATGCATCCTGCCAGCACTGTTATGACTACCCAGGGAAACAGAGGCAATTTGTAACTGCAATTATCACAATTATCAAGTGATGTGAAACACCTGATAATTTCAACAATGAAAACTGAGAGGCAACAGCAGAAGGTTAAACTGAAGCGACAGCAAAAGAGAAGGCACGAGCCACACACAGAGCAGCCCCTTTGCTGGGGGACTACTGCAACCCAAGCACAGCTATGCTTCTTGCTGCCCCCCACCTCAGTATTGGGCAAAAAAACAAGGCTGCTTTTATCAAATAGAGAAGTTTTTATCTGTTCCTGGAGAACAAGCATTGCGTGTACATAAAATAGTGATATTTATGATTAAGGTCACTCCTGCTCAAATCTCAGAGAACACAAAGTTCTCACATCACCCATCAAGGTCCCACTTCACTACTCCCATCAAGTACATTTGTAGTCTGTGAAGTACAAGTCTTAAATCCTGGACAAGATTTTGTGGGATACAAAAAAACACCTGGCTTAGTTAAGTATAACTCACACTCCTCCCCCTAATATATCTATGGATCTCTAATACATTGTCAAGAAACTGTGCTTTGCTTGGAGGCACCGAAGAATCTATCCCATTGCCCAGCCATACGTTCTTGTGCCTCTCCTTTCTCCACTCCATATATAGGGAACAATTACATCAGAAAAAAATATTAAATAATTGTGCTCGGTACACAGACATTTATTGTACATAGCCATGTAATACAACTCCTCTCCATGGGCTTTGCAGCAATCCCTACCCAAAGTACCTGAAAGCAAAGCCAACTTGCTTCTCCCACGGGTGCTGGGAAGCAGAGGTTGGGTGGGAGTGAGTGTATACAGGGGGAAGCATCGTCATTTTGAAGACCAGTGCATACATCTGAATCCTAAGCACCTTTCGTTTCTGCTTTTAAGTGACTTGACATCCACAAACACATCCACTTCTGCTCCCATTTTTGCCCTGCAGCAACTTACAGAACAGCTTGGGCTCACCAGAAGCTAAAGAGCTTCTGACTCCTGATAATTACAGGATTCTGGGGGAAAAAAAAACCTGAAGATCCATGAAGAAGTGGCATATTGTCTCAGAGAAAAGGCATCTGACACATAACCGAGGCAGCCTGACAAACTGTGTGTGCTCCTATCACAGAGGCTCACCGAATAAATATGGCAAATGCTTTATTGAAAAAGATGGCACGCCTTCTCGCTAACTTCCTGCCAGGCTTAAATAAACTGTCAGGAGAACTCTTGTGAAGTGTTAATGCAGCCTCAGCACTTGAGTTACGGACAGAGGGGATAGCGGTTACATGCATGTAACATCAGCGCCGATGAACGGGTTTTTATTTCATGTATTTTGTCACAGAAAGGAGCAGCCTTTGGCTCAGTTAAGAACTGCATGTGAACATCTTTGAAAAAAAAACTTCAAAAAAAATGTATTTTTAAAACAGCTTTCAGATTTAAACTCAATCCAAATCTGTGCTGTGCTTACATTTCTCCCATTGCTAGCTGACAGCTCCCCACGCTGCACACAGCTCAGCAGTGGGAGCTATGCGGCCTGCGAGCGCTTGCCTCTGGTTTACAGCTCTCCTACCGAGTGCCAAGTGCCCTCCCAGGCATGCTGTAAGCTACACGGACCTTAAACTCTGGACTCTGGCTGCTTATGGCAATACAGCCCTCAGCACTCAGGATCAGAGAAAAGTTCACGTTCCCTGTCTTTTAAGACTTCTTTGTATAGCCTTGAATTAATGCCCTTTAATGGCAGTAAGCGCCAGCAATGTTCTTTGAAGGAGGCAGTGCAATTTCTCAAGTCTAAACATGTCTGATTATAAAACATGCTCTATCCTGCAAGCACAAATGAGTCTTGATTTCATTTCTGCTTCAGAACAGATATATGCAAAAGCCATTTGCAACTCGAGGAACATTTAAGTATTCTGTGCACCCTATCTTCTCATCTCTAAGACTTTACTAGGCTCATATATATGCATACAAACTCCTTAGGATCATCTGAGTTTCCACCTCAAGAAGCCCACACCTTTTTGCACTTATAATATGACTTTAGGAAAGGTGTATAACCAGATAATGGGACTACAGCTGTAGGTGGAAAAAAGGAAAGTTTCTCAGTAAAGTCCTCCTGAGGGTAGGGGGCTGAAGCTTACTTGGATCATATATAACATCATTAGAACAACTGTGTAACAAGAGGTTTTGATTTATAAATTTAAGTACCGTAATGAGGTAAGGTTTAGAATCAATTAATATAGCTCATCAATTCAGTAACTGAGACCTAATTAAAACAGTCAGCAAGAGACCTCAGATTAGAGGCTACAAAGCTACATTTAGAGTATTCACAGTCTTATGAAGCCACTTTACAGTCCCTTGAAGGATGCACAGAAAATGCTCAAGTACAGATTGAAAACTTTGACTCCATGGCAAAGATAAACCCTAGAGGAGAGTCCAAGTGTTCACCTCAAATCGGAACCGTTACAATCTATTCAAGCAGCAAGCAAATTGCTTGTTAACAAGAACCTCTCACCTCTCGGATTGCCTGGCCTCAGCTATGGACATCTGGACCCACAGTATTACTTTATTGCACGTTTTCTAGCCCAAATAAGTAAAACCTGCCAAACGGGCTGAGCCAAAAGAGTGATAGCTCCCAGCAGTTTTTACTACATGTCATTTGATCCATTAATAAAAGAAAAATGGCAAAGAATCGTTAGCTTGCATGTAATTAAAAGTGAAGATGATTTTCCAAGTCCATACCACACCTCACTTACTCTATGAGGTCACTGCAGTCAGAGATAGCAATGCATTAGGTTCCATCCCTTTTTTTCCCCTATTATCACAGTAAGCCCCATGGAATTCTTGAACAGCAGCTTGGACAACATCCAACATGAAAACGTTCCGCTTCTTTAGCAAGGCACGGAGTACTTTATTTTCCAAAATTTATTAGCTGATCATGAGGAGCTAATTATTTAGGAAGAGCTATAAAATAGTACTTAAATCTACTAAGAACTATTGTGTCAGACAAGCATGATTCTGATGGCTTTATTTGCCCAAACCATTTATTTATTTAACTCCAACCTTTTGGCCTGAGACAAGACTGTCTAGACTCATTTCACAGACTATAGACAATTACTGTAATCTTTAAGTTTTGAAAGTGTCATAACCAGAAGTGCCAAGAATGCTGAAGTGGCAGCTGTGTTATTTAGCCATCCATTTTCATTAGCAAGGCCAGTAATTATCAGCTTTCCTCCCAAATCCTCATCCAGCTAAAACCCACAAAGCAGTTAACTTCAAGTCCTGAAAAATCTTAAATGCCAATGACAGAAGTGGTTGTCTACCTATGAAGTCATGAAGTCATCAACTTCTTGGAAGTGTGTTAATCCTTCAGGTGTGCCAATATCCAAAGCTGAATAATGTATGTTTTTACCACTGTAGGGCATGTAGCAAAATCAGTTCAGATGAAAACATCTGAGACAGCTTTCCCTCACAAAAAGGGTATCTGAATAGCTGGCAGGTGGCAAGCTGGTAGACAAAAACTTCATATTGAAAAGGTACCATAGCAATAACGTACTAAATGCACACTTTTAAAGAGGCACTTTAAGTTTCCTTCACACCACAGCAGACACAGCTTGAAAGCTGCACCAGATGAGACCCAATGCCTCAACACATACAAACCCCACACTACAGCACTGCCAACATCCCCAGAACTGCTATTTTGGCACATCCGTATCAGTCATCGTTCTGCAGTCCAAGATGAAAATGTGCTTGCTTTTTTTTTTTTTTTTGCCTCCTGAAACAGATTCTCTGAAGTTCACGGCTACGTTAAACCTCAGATAGAAAGAAGATTTATCCTGGTCAACAAATATTATCTGGAAGGCTCCTAAAGCAAGCAGGAATGAGAAGAGAGCACAGCATCTACGTGCCGATCACTCCCAAGTCCAGCTCTAAGCTCCATAACCTTAACATCCTCTCCACAAGATGTTTTTTCAAGGGACTGATGCTACAGTGCTGTTTTCTTAACCCAGATAGAAGAACGAGAAGTATTTATACCCTTAGCTTGGGATTTAGAGCCAAACAAGACTTAGGAGCATTTTCTACCTTGTCCCTAAGGCAAGGTGTCAGGTTAACCTACCGACTGTGAAAAGGAGGGGACTTGGCCAGGTAGAATAAGAGCAGAAAGCCTTTTAGCAGCAGTGACAGCATGGTTCTGGCTCCCAGCACACAAGCGTCCCTTTGTTTGGTTTGCCAACCTGGACACAGCACTTGAGCAATCAGGTTCTGACAGAGGAGAAAAGACTGAACCTGACCATTGTCATCCAAACAGAGCAGAGCAACACAATAGCCACAGCACCGCTGAACATGCAGCTCTGTACGATGGAGAAATTCTACCCCTGCTCAGTAGAGAGGTATCTGGCACAGATTTCAGAGAGATTAACCTGAAATCATGATGAGGCACAATGCCAGTGGAAAAGCAGACGTCCATTAAACAGAGGCAGTTCCCACAGATGTCGACACTACTGCTTCATAAGAAGCGGCTCCAGCTAACACCACTATTTTTGGAAGCACCAAGTTTCCATACAACAAAAGATTGTAAATCTAATATACGGCGTTAAAGGAACCCACAGCTTGGACTTCAGCAACTGAAAGAAAGCTTCAGCTGGACAAATGGCTTTGAAAAATAGCAAGCACTTTCCAGACACCAGTGCAGTACAGTGCTTTTCTTTCCAGCCTAACCAGTGCTCGCACTGAGGTTAAATCTCTTAATGCCCCTGGAAAAAGTCCCATAATGACTGTGAAGACTTATTCCTCTTACTACCATCAGCAGATCAAAGGCAACTTCTTCACATCTGACAGTGCTATTCAGACTGCTTTTCTCATCAGTGCTAGGCTGCAGGACAGAGGGAAGGAATACAAGAGGTAATGTGGGAAACTTTATCCTCAGAAGGAAAAAGTAAAAAGAAAAAAACAGACTGATAGTTGTGAAATATAGGAAGTTGCTGTTCCATGTCTGGTGTCAGTCCCACAAGTCCAGCTGCAATAGCTCCAGCCCCTGCATTTATCTTTTTTTGATGTCACACACCTGTGCTACACTTCGGTCCATACCACAGTGACACAAGCTTGCTCAGAATCAGCAAATTCACTTTTAACCAGCAAACACGCAGAGTGACATTTACAGTTTACATACTAGCAAGTGTTTTCTGTGCTTTCCCAGGGATGGTGCTCACTGTCCACCCACCACAGCCCCCATCAAACAGCACCACTCACACAGGGAAAGTACAGTGTGAACAACAAGGCTTACTTATGGGCAAGTGTGAACAGACACCAATTCCAGGAACCAGAGTTATCAAGCAATTTTACAGTCGCTAATCCCAATGTGTGAGCAAGTTTTGGTGCTGCAGAACTGGTCACAGGTGCTGCCTTGCTCAGCGCAGCTTGGTAGCTGGTCTGGAGGGAAAAGGAAGAGATCCTGAAGCTCCAGTGAGCACCAGAGCTTTTGGCCACAAAAACTTTAAAATCTAAAGTTAAAGAGTGCTGAACGGAAACAAGCTCATGTCCTCAAATTTTATGTTCAAAAAGCTTTTGTCTCCTGTATTCAGCCTATGTATTTTAGCAGACATTGATTTCCATCTAAAAACAAGCCTATTTATGAGCAAAACATTTGCTTATACTAAAACCAACCACAGTGTCTCTTCCCCTTGGTCTCTGCACCTGCAGGGTAGTGCCACTCTCGGTGCCACCCAAACCACAATGCAGGCTCAGGGGGAGCTCACTTCTTGCTTGGTGTTAACACAGCCATTGCGTGGAATGGGAACACAGATATTAAGTATTTGTGGCTCTAAATGTTAAGATGAATATTTTACATGACTCTTGAGCTGGAGGGCCTAAGCAGTTGTGTTAATACCGTCTCCACTGCTTTTGGAGAATTCATGATCTCAACAGCAAGGGCTGCTTTGCCCAACTACCTCCCAGCCAGGTGGGTGTTATAACTGAGGCAGAGAAATAACCACCTCCTGCAACACACCGTGCCAGAGCTGAGCGTTAGCAGACTCATTCTCATGCTCACGTCTGCTTCGCACCATGCAACGCCACAAAGTACAGCCTCGTGTGCAAATATCTATTTTCGCATTACAAAAAGCCACATCTATTATGAACCACATCAAGAAGCTGCAAGTAAACATCCAGCTGCAGTGCTGCATGCGCCGCCACCACAAGCAGTCAACAAGAGTTTTTACAGCATGGCCATGTATGGTAGCAGTAAAAGCAAATGCATGGTGACAGCAGCCCCCACACTGAGCAGCATCACCTCTGTGATGGAGTCAGCTGTAGCAAGCCAAGACATGCACTGAGTGCTGCATCCACAGGTCACCCCTCACCACCCAGGGACTTGCTTCCCTTGGAGCCAGGGGCATGTGCTGGAGCCATCCAGACCTTAAATCACTGGGAAGCAAGGTGTCGTGTTTTCTCCTCCAGCATTCAGATACACAGGATGTTAAAGCAGGTACCAAAATAGTTCTTCACACACCACTACAGCAGCAGACAAACACCACTAAAAGGAAACAGCGCTTTGTTCAGCCATTATTTCTCTGAAGGGCTGGATGCTGGGGCAAAACCCATTCCCCCCAGTGAAGAGCCTTTCTCAGGAAACTACAGGTGCAGAATTTCATCGTTCAAAGCACAGCGCTTCAGACACCAGCCCAGCAAGAGATGCTGTGATAGTGCAGACCAAGACAACTGTCCCCCTCTAGTTCTACCATCTAAAGCTTGTGGATGCAGTTCTGCTTCAGTGGTTAGCAAATTAATAATGCAAACAAGGCTTCACTCCCTGTAAACCAGCAGAACTTAAGACCATCAAGAGAACTCCAAATCCTTCCATCCTCCTTTTTACATCCTTCCCCAGTGCACTGCTTAACCCTCACTAGCAACAGGATGAGAGTAAACAGCCTCAAGTTGTGCCAGGGAGGTTCAGGTTGGATATGAGAATCACTGAATGGCTTGGGTTGGAAGAGACCTCAAGGATCATCAAGTACCAACTTCCCTGCCACAGGCAGGGCCACCAACCTCCAAATCTCGTACTAGAACAGGTTGCCCAGTGCCCCATCCAACCTGGTCTTGAACACCTCCAGGGACGGAGCATCCACAACCTCTCTGGGCAGCCTGTTCCACCACCTCACTGCTCTCTCTATAAAGAACTTCCCCCTGACATCCAATCAGGAATAATCTCTTCTTAGAGAGAGCGGTATAGTATTGGAACAGGCTGTCCAGGGAAGTGGTGGAGTCATCATCCCTGAATGTGTTTGATAAAAGGGTCAATGTGGTACTTAGGGACACAGGTTAGTGGGCATGATGAGGATGGGTTGGCAGTTGGACTAGATGATCTTATTGATCTCTTCCAACCTTAACAATTCTATGAACCTCAGGGGGACCATCAGTACGGCAGAGATGTGAAAATCTTCCAAAAAGGGCACTTCTAGTATTGCTTTCATAGATGCTCTAAAGCTCACTCCCTACATAAAGGCCTTTCCTTTCTGTTGACTGCAACTTATTCTTCTACACACTTCATTTTAGTACCTGCCTCAACCAGAGGCAGAACATGGCAAAGGCACCACTAGTTTACCCAGGACAGACCTCAGATGAATTCAAGCATCATTAACTATTTTTTCTATTCATCCCTCTGTAACATCAAAGCTTTGTGTACTGACTTGGACACACCTGAATTCTTTTTTCCTATTGGCTTTCCTTAAGAGGCAGGCAACAAATACTACAGAGTCACACACATTCGCACCAAACTGCAAGGACAGCTCTTTACCAAATATCCCTTGAATAGACTTGATTACTTTTTCCCAGCACAATCCTGTATATAAGCAGGCTAACTAGATCTCAAGTTCTATAGGAAAATAAGAGATGCACATCACAAAAAAAAAAAAAAAAGTAAAGCATTTGGCATTCTCAGACACTGTATTCATGCTGATCAGTGCATTAACCCACATGTAAGATTGGTGGGCTTTTGGATATTTAGGCTCATAAAAAGCAGAGAAGTTTAAAAATGAAGGATTCAAATACTTATTCAGATACTTCAGTTTTACAACACTACATGGTTAGTCAAAATTTGTTCTGGGGGGTTTCCAGCAAGGTGGTTTCCCTTCTGTCCCCTCACGCTCTCATTCTGACAAAAATTTACATAAGTTCTCAAATAAACTTGTTTTCTAAATTTACGAACTGCCCTCAGCCTGAACAGAGCAGACAGGGCACATGATTCACTCATTTGCATTGGAGGATACACGCTGAGTTCTCTGTATCACATTCCTTTAGAGGCAGCAGTGAGGGGGAAAAGCATCGCTAAGTGGAAAACGCAGGTGTGAGCCATATGAATATGGGTCACAAAAAGTTTTGGTAAACATATTAGCTAAGCCATGAAGGCAATTCTTCACGACAAGACAAGCAAGGTGGGACAAGTGTTTATTGCAGATAAACTTGATCACGCTAGTCGTACTTCTTTGCTTACGACAAATTGGTTCTGCTACCTGCTGTTCTGAATCTTTATGTCTGCTAACTCGTAATCAAACCTGAATGAAACAAGGTACCTTCTTCAGGACAGATTCTGCGAGCAGACACTACCAAAAAGAAAATGCAGTTATTTATTCTTAACTGAGATATTTTCCCTTTAAGAAAAAGTTACTTAAACCTATATACCACAACTCAGTATCAGAGCAGATAGCAAGCTCAGGAAAGAAGATACTGGTATGAATCCAGCACAGAAAGATTTCTATAGAGGCTAGTAACGACTTACAAAGAAAATCCTTTTTGCTCATTATCCTAAGATGACAAATTAAACTTACACTGTCACGTGCTGTAGTCAGCTCCATTACACTGATTCAGCTTCCCAGCTTGGCAGTTCCCACTAGGTTTTCCAGGAGTGAAGCTCCTGCTTTTGAAGCACAACCTCTTTCCAGTTGCTTTTCAGCCCCCTTCAAAGCAATTCACATGCTCCCCACTCTGCTTCTGCATGCCACAGTCCAAGCAGCAGTTGGTGCTGCAGTGCAGAAAGCACAGCAAAATTTGCTACCCTAAGCAAGGTGTAAGACCACAATCCAGGACATTCTGTGGTCAAAACCATTTGAAACAAAGCAAGTTCAGTTATTCCATCTGGAGCAAGTTCGTGTTCACAGAAACTGAGCTAAATTACTCCAGCTCCACTCCTACCATGTGCAGAATGGAAGCACTCGTACCACACTGCTCAGGTTTGCTGCCTGCTGCAGTCCCCCAGTACTGTACCAGTTCAGCAGTGCTTGGAGAAGTACCTTTACTATGCACCTTCTCAGAAAGGGCTCAGAACACCTCACTCTGAAGAAAAAGTTACCCATCATCAAAAAAAACAGACTTCTCATGACAAAAATCGCCTGTACAGAAAATTCCAAATTCAAATAACACCACGCAATCCTCCTTCTGATCACATACTGCATGCACCATCAAATATGGCCTTAAATAAGTTGGAAGTGCCACTATTTCACCATCTTCTCAAGCAAACAAGAGCTCACACAAATGCTCTGATTAAATGCATAGAGGCAGGAACACAGCAAAAGCCATCTTAAATGTGTGAGCGGTGTGCAAAGACCTTTAATTTTTTTCCTTAGAGAGGTTTTTAGAATGCAGGAGGGTTGATCAGTTGTTTTTGTTGGTTCTCTTTGGTTTTTAGAAGAAAAAGAAAAACCATACCCTACTGCTATTTCCGCTCCCATATTCTACCGAGTAGTGATCTTGTGGTAAAGGCATTCAGTGAAGAGAAAACAGAGCGTGGAATGCACAAGCAGCCAGCCCTCTGCACCAAAACCACAGGAAAGCACATTAGTTTCTCTCATTTTTATAGATTAAAAACAGGTTCTTCAACTTCATCATACTTAGAATAATGGACTATTCAGTGCTATTCAGACTGCCAGTAACCACCGATGAAGTCTCAGGACAGCCAGTCCATCAGTATGACAAGAAAGGCTTCAGGTCACCTTATCTTCTTGTTGGTTAACTCTTCCTTAGCCAATGCGCAGAGAACCTTACCTCTCAGCATAACATTACTGCACAGAGCTCTGCAGCCATCAGCTAATGGCAAAACCAGCGTTAAGTTACTCACACAGACAGAACAGATACTATCAATTAAAGGCCTTCTTCCAGCATTAGGGTTTAAATCAAAATGTTTTCTAAGTATTCTACACTTTTCTGTACATGCATAAAAAGAAACTTTCCACAACCACCAGAGCTCAGAAGCGATTAGATGGGCTGTGTCCATCACAAACTTGTTGAACAGAAGCAAGACTGCACTAGTACCATGTTGATGCCATTCTAAGAAATGGAGTTACAACAAAGTCCTCTTTGGATGTGCTCTGGCCCTGACAGTCTGAGTGCATCAGGTTTAGGAAATGGTTGTCAGACCCCAAAGGCCAAGGCAAGTGGTTGGAGCTGAAGCTGTTCATCTCCCACAGGCAGGCTGAGCTCATTCTCCCATATCAGCACCACTTCCCCTCTCACAGGAGATCACTGCACGAGACGCAGTGCTTCTGGTTATTCTCTTACGAATATTTGTAAATTGAAAACAAAAACAAGCAAGAAAACCCAAGTGCAGTTTTGTCTCAGGCTACAGAAACACTTAAATCATAAGCAAAATCCCTGCCTTTGTACAAACTCAGCTGGATTTCAAGATCCTAAGTCACCACTACACTGAACTCACCCTGCACACAGTAGATTATTTGCAAATTCTGCTCCAAGCAAATGATTTGATCATCAGTTTCCTTTCCCAGAGAGGGTTCCTGGAGCACAAGTCTAAGAATTCACAGTGCCCCATGACACAAGGCAAAGCAGCTGTGGAGTAGGGGAAGCCACTATTAAAAATGTGAGGAATGCAACCTACTTAGAGAAAGGCAGATAATGTCAGGACAAAGGAGGCGACTGCTAAGGTTTAAGACTCTTTCCCCATACAATCCCACCGACACAGACAGTGGGCAACATCCTCCTGGCAGAAGTAGGCAACCAGCACCTGTCCCTAAAGAGACTGAAATAAGATGCATTTCCACTCTTTGGAGCTTCTCATTTTAGTGCTCTTACACTGCTTACATGTTAAGGATGCCTTTGGCTTCATACAGGCTCACTTTCCAACTTGAGGGCCTGGGAATCATTCATTTCAGCACACATACTTCTCTGCTGGGCACAAGGATACTCTCCCACCGCCAGAATACCCAAGCTGAGAGCTCCCAGCAAGGCAAGAAGCCAGCTCACAAAGATGAGGGACATCAGGTGAAGGAAAGGCAGCGTATGGGAAATCTAAATGGCACAGCATATGCGTTTGTGCTTTGGAAATCTCAATCAGGGTACACGGTCATGATAACTTTGCTCAGGGCCTAGTGGGCAGGCAGCAGAACAACATGCTAAGAGAGTGCATTTCCAGGGAACTTTGAAGACCAACAGCTAGAAACAATCCTAAGCAGCAACTGAAAATGCAAGACAAGTATGAAAAACAGCCTGATAATTGCTTTGTTGTGTCACATAAAGCCAAAATCCCTTTAAATACATCACCACTGCTTATTTTGCTAATGCAGACATACTGGTGGGAGCTCGCAGAAGAAAACCTTACACACATTTCTAACAGTATGTCCTCCTTCAGCATAGCACAGATGCAAGTCCATTATCAGCAACTACTTTTTTTTGCTTGATGACGAAGAATCTTCTTAGAAGGAAAGAAGAAACACTGAAATACTACCAGGAACGTGTAATTTAGAAACACCCTGCTGCATGCAGTACATGCTGTCTTAATCCCATTTGCTTCCCTTACACAGAGGGATCTAATAGCAGAAGATGTTTAACAGATCGCTTTTCCATCCAAAGACACCAGATTCTTCACACTGACTTACCACTGGCATCCTACCATTTTCATGGTCCACTTGCCACATAAAAAGCAAAAACATTCAAGATTTGCTTGCAGGCTGACAGATTTCTACCTGCTTAAGTTAGGAATACTGAAGATGTTCTGTGGTATGATCCGAGGAAGCGCGTTTTGCCAGAAAAACACTAAAGGAACTACAACTATTTTAAAGTTTCATCTTTTTCTGGCAAATACAACTAGTGACTTAACATGTTCAATCACTACAGTCGCAGAACACTCAGGCCACCACTGGATAATTTTCTCAGAAGTTTCAGGGAAGGCTTTTTGGATCGAGCTGAGGAAGGTGACAGGCATTATAGTCACGAACATGTACACCTAAGGTTTATCTGCTGAGAAATAAAGCTTTGCATACACCTTCTGCATAAAGATCTTTTTCTCTTGAACTACAGCACTCAAATGTGTCAGAGTGAACACCAAGTTAATGATTAATGCACACTGGTGTCAGCAGCTAATGCTTTTTCTCTCTCATGCTGAAAGGGGTCCTGCTGCATGGTGGGAGAACCCTCCGACACCCACACCCCCACAGATGACAACCCATTGCCCTGATGGAGCCAACAAGATGCTGTGGGTCTGGCTATGCACACACCGCTGCCAGCCAGAGCTGCTTGCAGGCAGCGTAACTGACCCCCACTAGAAACATTCCCTGGTTATTTTTAACTCCGAGGGTTTCAGGAGTTGCAGAGAACTTGGGGAGCTCCTTCTCAAGTTTTGGCTGCTGCTCCCCCCACCACCAAGGTAAGGCTCCATGTCCCTGCCACCTTCCCTGCTCCATGCACATCACCCAACCCACTCCTGGGGCATTTGTGCCACACGTCAGCACATTGTAAGTTACACAAAGTCTACCGGCAACCTGCCCTCATCCGGGATCTCAGCCCATAACCAGAGCTTACAGCACCTCCCCATTTAATGAGAGAAGCGTGGTACAACCCTCCCGGCACAACCCAGCTCAGCACAAGCCCCACAGCTTTTCTTCCACCTGCGGCAGATCAGAAGTGTGAGCTCACCTCACTGCCAGGCAGCATTGCGCAGCACTCGATCAGTCACTAGATAAACACATGAATATGTGACCTTCCTTCACCCAGACAGGAGAAGCCCTTGTGCTGCACTCCACCCCAACCCTCCTGTAGGCAACTCACCTATACCAACAGTGCTTTCACCCTTATGGCAGCTCCACCTAGAAGCAGCCCTGCTCACCAAGGAGCGCACAGTGACTTTGGCACTGACACCAATATGTGACCAGCTTAGAGCATACACACAGCACATCATAATTAAGAAAAGGCAAAACGAAAAGCTGAAGTAAATATCCTTTCTGCCTGCTACCTATTTGAAGCGATTAAGTTATAAAGAGAGGAACGATACTTTCTCTCATATTACCTGTTCCCCCCTGAGGGGCTTAGAGGCTATTTTGGACGCAAGCTGCAACAGCACCAAAGCTGTGAGACAGATCAACAACAGCAAACACGAGATAAAAAAGAAAGTGAGAAAAAAAATCCTTCAAGATGATAGGGCATGTATCACTTCGGAAAGAAAAACACAGCTCAAGGCCAGAGGGGAGGGCCTCACTCATTGCTCATACAGGAACAGCTCACCTAGAAGGCAGCTCCCCACACCTGCAGTAACAGCTTACTGCTTCTATCCATCACCATTTTAAAACAAAACTCCAGCAACTGCATATGGCAAACAGCACCTATGGGTGTTAGTTATAACTAAGCTACCTGATCCCCTTCACTCTGCCTCTTCCAATAAAGGTTTTGTCTAAGGTGATCCCAGTCACATCCAGACATCTGGGGATGTGTTATACACAAAGCACGAGGGGAAAGTCAAGAGACAAGGAGCAATTACAAGTGGGATTTCAGCTGGGGTTGGTTTTACATACATCTTCAAACGGAACACATTCATAACATGCGCTGCATCTACCTGGATATTACATTTTCACAGTGTTTATGACCATAAGAGAGCACAAGACTACTAAGCCAGCAGGATAAGCAAAGTGAGTGATGAGGACTGACTCAGTAGTGTCACACAGGTCTAGACCTGAGAACAGACTAATTCAGGAAGATCTGCATAACTCCAGCTTCTGACCAGCTAGTCTCTTAACAAAGCTGGTAGTTACCTTACAGCACTTCAAGGAGCTAAGACAGCATTTCCTGTGCTGGTAACATTATCGGTAAATGCCAACAAGTTATGTAAACATAAGGTATCCTGAAGCAGAACATCTCTGCCCTTCACACACCCAGAAGAAGGGCCGTGCTCACAGCAGGCACCCCCTGCAGCCTGCAGCACAGCCTGGAACTCCAGCAGAGGCAGGGAGCCTCTCACATGCCTGAGGCACAGGGCTCTGTGCCAGCGCTGCTGTTCACCCTGCAAGCACAAAGGGCACCCAGCCTGGGAAGTTGTGCCAGCACTCCTTGTGCAAGTGGCACTGGAAGCAACCAACAGCACAGCAATACTGACTTAGTGTGCAAGTGACTGCTGCACAACAAGGTGCTTTCTGACTGCAAAGAGTTTTAAGTTGTCTCAAAGGAATTTCACTTTGGGAAAGGAGCGTGCCCAGTTCTGAACTCAGCTCACTTATTAATTAGCTGTTTCCATCATGTCCCTTCTAAGTACATCAATGCATGGCATCCCTGCTGGGTAAGTTACGATGCACTGTACCACTGCAGAGCACCAGAGCCAGCCTTGCAGACACCTCTGTGGTGAGGGACTGCACCACTTCGCCCCACCAAGGAGCAACACCGGGGTATCGCACTAAATTCTCGGCAGCTCTTGGCACGCTTTCAACCATCTTTGCCAGCAAGTTAGGCCAGCAGTTAACTACTTCAGTTGCCAAGCTGCAGATCTACAACTGAGCAATACAAACCTTTTTCTGGTGGCAGCACTCTGGAAAGCGTGGAGCCAAGGGTTCAGGTTTCACAAGAAGAGAAATAACAGGCCCTTATTTTTCCAGGTGACTGCATCACAAGAGCTTTGTTTGGATTAGGATTTTCATTTCCCACCTTCTGCAGCACACACACACGCCACCTTTAACCTCTGTGGATGCCAACATGAAGCCACTCGTTCCCTGAACTGTGTTTTTCCACCTTGCATCACACCACACTGCTCACTGCAATACGACCCTGCTGTTTACCACAATGTAAGCATACAGTTACAGCATAGTCCCATATGAATCCACAGCCTGGAATCCGTGACATTTTATTCCTTGGATTTGTTTATGGGCTCACTCGAGGAACATCTTCTGACTGTCAGCAGCAGTTCATCAGAATACCTAGGAATGAGTGGGGCTTAAACCCTCAAGCACAGCACACACAAGTGGCACAGGATGTTCAGACACCGGGGTCTGTCCAGCTCCCAGCGTGGACACCAGCTGCATTTCAGTTGTTGCTTTTCCATCTGCTTTACTGCGCTGTTTTAGAGCCTCACCATATAATTGAGAACAAGGCCATTTTTTCACCCAACAACTCCATCACATAAAAGATACACTGAATCAACTCACCCCTAGTTGTATTTCTAGTAATGAGAACTAATGTTCTGGTGAAAATTGTAGTTTGGAAAAGAAAAGGAAAAGCACATCCGGACAGCTGCTCACCACCCATCTGTAAGCCATATATGCTTGCTTTCAGAGCAACGCCTGGTATTAGCTATCTACCTCCAATTTGCTCTGCTTGCTTGTTGAGAAAAGTGGCCAGCTCAGCTCCAATCAGAACTGGTTACTGACAGCTGGAAGAGCAGTAGGAAACTCACTATTATTACTGCAAATTTTCACTTGTAAATACAGCACGAAGTCAGTACGCACGTACACAAAAAACAATCGCTGGATCCCCACATACATTTTTACATTGCACAAATTGCTCCAGCAGCCTTAAACACATTCATGCATTACCACATTTAGCATGAAGCTGACTGACAAGCTGAGCTCAGCCACATTGAAGGAACTGCATCCAGTCAACACCACCTCAAGGTTTTTAAACCAACACATTCTCAGGAGATATTCACCCTTGGGAGCCACTGGAGGCTGCTCAGAATGCAAACACAACAAAATCTTCAGTACTACTAAAAGGAAGAAGAATATGACAAATTATTTTAACAATTCTGACCAAAGGCATCCACAGCTTTGCAGAGCAGATACTTGGATGCATAGAACGTCAGTGGCACTCCTGCTGTGTGCTGCTGAAACTAGCGGCGCGGCGATCCAGCTAACCAAAAAAAGCATGAAGTAAATGGCAACTGCAGGCTAAGAAGTATGCAGAGGGTGATTAAATACTTGCGAGGCTGCACTCCCTTTGAGCAAGGAAACCTGAATATTACAAAGGGTTGAGTTGGAAGGGAATGTGGGGTATTTTGTGACAGACCTCTGCATGACAGCTGGAGAGGAGCTATTGCGGCAACAGCTGTGCGCCCCGCACGGCTCGCACTCCCAAATGCCTCGGCTGCCTGCAAAAAAGGCTTCTGCCTCTTTTGGGATCTCAGCATGATGGATTATTTGTTTATTGTTTAACTAAGAGTAGGAATGCTTAGCTCCGGCGCTTAGTTTTAAAAGGCTGTGGCATGAAGTTGAACTACCATTGACCGGGGCTTTCCTAAGGTTTATGGCTGTGGCAGGGGCCATCTACTCCGCAATTACAACTTCTCCACTTCCTGTCCTAACAGTACGCAGACTGGACAGCAGAAAGTTCATATATCACATCCTGATTTAGAGGAAATGATTGTGAATTTCCAGGATGGAATTCTGTCCCACCAGCACTAATACCAACTCTGTTTATCTCCCTGGAGGAAGGGCCAGGCAGCGCACACCAGTCACCACTCACCGACAGCCCTCATCTGCAAACACGCACCCCACAACTTCTCCAAGCTTAAGAGGAACTTCTGAACAAGCTCACATGCAGTGGAAGAGCTTTGGCTGCGGGACCGAAACAGCGCTGTTTCAGCCCAAATTTGAGCACAACCACCACCAGGAACCAACGCCCTCGCACAGGATGCTGCACCCAGGCCAGGAGGCTCCAGTGCCACTACAAGGCCCAGCCTCACCATGCCACCACCACAGGCACTAAGCAAGGCAGGAGGGATGTGCTGGGCAGGCAGATCTCAGGGCTGGTGACAGAGAGCAGCCCAACTGATTCTGCCTGCAGCCTCAGTTCCTCTTCGCTTATTCCACCGCACACAAGGGAACCATTTCCTATTTTCAGATACAGATCCCCCCTTCATCCTCCAAAGGAGGCAATGTACACCAAGACATGTGCTTTCCCACCACAGCTGAGCACAACAGCCCTGCTTACCTGGAAGTAACCAGCAGCCCTGAAGCACAAGTAACTGCCCCAAGCACTTCCAGTTAAGCACAGGGAAACAAATCTAAGCAGGAACTATTCACCAAGAAGAAATGTTCCTCCTTAAGAGCTTCAGAACTGAGATGGTGACAACCACACTTCATCACAAGCAACAGCGAAGCAAAACAGAGCTGAAATCCCTCACTGACATCAAGTCCTGTCGCGTGGCCAAACTAGCACTGAGCCATGTTGTAGTGAGGCAATGACGAGTCCTCCACTTAATCCTGAGAAATTCCAGCAATGAGGCATGTGACTCGCTTGTAATCAATTTTAAAACAATTTGGAGAAGTTTCTACACAGTCCTAAAAGGAAAACAACATGTTTGGCAATACGCTCACCATGCAGGAAGGACAGCGGTGGCTGCAAGGCATCAGGCACACTTGACACCATCACAAGGATTAAGAGCTCAAGAAAATGCCCTAGCCAAGAAACAACACATCAAGCTTCATTTCCTATTGTCCATAGCAATGCAGCAAGTACAGAAAACACACAGCACCAGTCCCTAAGGCACCTGAGGCTCCGCAGAGGGTCTTTATTCCCCAGTTATTTCTCAGGTTGTTCAGAGGCCAAGTTTTCTGCTAAAGATCACTTTGCAGTGGCAAGATTTCACATCAAGATAAAGCAGCTGAGAGGGCAAAACAATGCAGATAATGTAATACAAGCTGACAATAAGTTGTTTTGGAAAATTCACTCTCAACACATCAGCTCAGCCCCACAGTGCTGTTCTGACACCGCTCTTTTAAAGCAGAACACTTCTTTTTCAGCTAATAATTTGAAGAGTTCCTCACACAGGACAAAGCAGACATGGATTCCTCTTTCACAGATCTCTGGAAGAGGGGCACAAAGAGCAGCTCTTGAGCCAAAACTTTTACTTCCATATGTGTGCAACTTGAGCTTTGTTTTAAGAAAGTTTCTATGTGAGTGCCCGCAGAAACCAATACAGCACTCCGCAGAATCTTTCCCTCCTCCTGCACTAGAAATGACTATCCAAAAGCCATGTTACAGCCAGGGACCCCACAAACCCATTCAGCAGTGCTTTCCAAGACAGCAGCGCTGGAGAACCGGCCTCCAGCCCCCTCCAGCCACACACGCTGCTCTCATACCAGCCCGGATGCCCGCAGGAACACACAGGCAATGCTATCCAGAGCGACCACACCGCGTTGCGTTAGCAGCGCTCCGAGCCAGCTGCAGTGGGCCACAGAGGCGAGCAGCCCCCAGAGCAGCAGCAGGGATGGACCCACTCGGCCACGCTCGGTACCTGCTGCTGCACAAAGCTGCGCAGACAGCAGCCGGTCCCATCTCAGCGCACTGTTTGCAACAGCTTCCCAGGAAGCTAAGCTCTTGAAGAGCCAGCTACCTGCGTGCCCCGAGCTCAGCCTGAAGGCACGCCACAGCACGGCACCGAGGTAAGCCACATCGGTACGGCAGAGGGGCAGACCGAGGGCCCTCCCTCCCGAGGCAGGCACGCACCTTGCCTCACAGCTTTTCACAAGCCGCAGACCAGCACCGAGGCAGCCGTGCAGCCCGGTTTGCCCTGCTCTGCCCCGCCGCCGCCCGCAGGGACGCGCTTCGCACCCCGGCGCCGCCCCACCCGCGCGCCGCGGGCAGCGCCAGGCCGGA
>JACDJE010000037.1:1225654-1441874 GCA_016647715.1 Pavo muticus | reverse complement strand
AACATACATTGTTTCAAAGTGCTGTTGAAGCCGCTGAGGCCATCCAGTCTGTGAATTCCACTTCAGAGGAAGGGTTTCTGAGAGGTCAGATACATTGAAGGCTTAAAACAAATAACACCGGCATCCATTACTTTAACAAAGACTCCACTGTGAAAACCTGTTACTGTTAAATTTTTTGTGTTGGTCATTACCCAGTTTGACAAATGAAGCAGTAGATGACAGAAGAGATGGGCAGCAGCAGGTGAACAGTTCTTGTCCCTGATAGCTGTATCCAAACAGCGCCTGGGAGAGACCCAGCAGCTCTTGCAGCAAGGCCCAGGTTTGGGAAACCATAGAAGCATAGCATGGCTTGGGTTGGAGAGGGCTTTAAACCCACCCAGTTCCAACCCCCCGCCATAGGCAGGGCTGCCCCCCACCAGCCCAGGGCCCCATCCAGCCTGGCACTGCGTACCTCCAAGAATGGGGCACCCACAGCTTCTCTGGGCAGCTGTGCCAGTGCCTCACCACTCTCTGTGATAGAGAGGGGCATCTCAAAACAGCAAGATGTGAGATGGTGAAAAGGTGGCCAAAGTTTTGGTGCAGCGATTGAGAAGTACAACTTTCAGAGATGTTACATTGCAAGAGGCTGCATCGTTTCAGATCCAGCCTGAATATACATGCTTGAAGGCAGACAAAATCAAGAGCAGCATCCAGATGGCAAGCTTAAAAGAGAGAGCACCCCAGCGCTTTATGTAATGATGGAAAAAAAGGTTTCAGGAAGTGCTTGGGGGGAAGATCCAGAACTTTGTTTTGCATTGGCAGCCTTGGAAAGATGTCAACGCTGAGGGTTAGAAGACATCTATGCAGTAAGTAACATATTGAAGCTAAAAGCACTCTGTGAGAACACGATTGCTTAATTAGAAAGGAGCCTGATCACAGGCTTATCACAGCAACAAGTTACAAAATCTCTGGGACGTGAGTCAGCATGGTAGATTTCTGCAGGAACACTAAGTTTTCCCATGAATGTAGCATTATACAAGTTCCCAAAGGCAGCACTTGTGTATTGACCTTGCACAAATGCACCGAGCATCACTGTGCAGATGCTGTGACCTACAGGAACGTGCATGTTGCAGTTCCCGCCAAGAAACCCGCACTGAGTGCATGATCGGGGGAGATGGGCTTCTCACAGTTGTGAAACAAGGAGGTGGGGAAAAAACATAACAGATTGCTTTTCCTTGGGATGAGAATGGAAGACCTAATCCAGAATAAAACATGCAATTGTTTTTCCTGAGTATAAAAAGCTGATTATGATTTTTTATTATGACTTTAGAAATTCAGGTGTGCTATACCCAATAGTAATTAAAAATCCATGACTCACCAAGGAAAAAAAAAAACCATCTTTCCATCATGCACACTTCTAAATAACTCCTCTCAATACCCTCACCCTGTTGGGAAGGAGCCTGCACCTTTTCTGGTCTCTTCCCAGATAAGCTGATCAACTGCAGGTGTAGCCATTGGTGTGCAGGCAGTGGGAAGCACTCTCTGGGCTGATGGCAGAGGCTGCCTCTGCAATGTGGTGGACTTCACTTGAGAATAGACCACATCCTCCTGCTTATCTGGGTCCCCTTTGGCATCATGGCACCAATGTCCATTGGCGAGTTCATCTCAGAGGCAACAAAACACAAACCACAAGCCACATCTAGATTTTCTTGACCAGAAAATGAGCTATCAGTGCATATAGGCACATCATGTACCACAATACAACTGGAGCCTCTTCCCTGCACATAAGACAAAATTAGCTTTTTTTCATTGCCACCAAAGGGCAAAACTTTGCTGGTTTCCTTTTCCTTTTTACAAGATACATGAAACTTCTCACATCTCCCCAGATGCTCATAAGCTCATTGGATTCCTTGTATTTATGATGTCTTCACAGAATAATGAGAGGCAGGATAACAAAAAGACAATTCTGGTGTAGGAAATGCCTGGATATTCGAAGCAGCATCTGAATCTCAAGCTTGGGAGCAGCCAGATTATCACATGCCTTTTGGTCACACTACCCATGGTTCTCTCACATGCTTCAAGGACAGAAGAGTTTCAGCTGGAAGGGATCCACCAACATCACCAAGTCCATGAAGGTCCATGAGAATTACGGGTCAATCACCTTCATCTCATTTTCTGGAAAAAGTCCTGAAATAAGTAATTATATTATTTGTAAATACCTGGAGGAAAAGAAGGAGGTAATTGACAACCAACATGCTCTTCGCCAAGGAGAAATTTTGCCAAACCCAAATATTTTTCTCCTGTGACTCAGTAGCAGGCCTTTGAGTAGGAGGAAGCAGTAACCATTCTGTATCTTGCTTTTAGCAAAGCTTTATATACTGCTTTACCTGATGTTGTGATAAACAGGCTGGCCATAAGTTGGCAGCATAAAGGGGAGGGAGAGCAGGTGGGAACATCAGACACAGCAATTTTCAGTGGTTCATTGATAAAGCCAAGGGTATTACCAAACAACTATCCAGAAGACCTAATGTGATGTAGTAGTTCTACATATTTCGGTAATAACTTGGGTGCTGAAGCAAGAAAGCACTTCTCCATTTTCAGAGGCTGCATGCTGAGGAACCAAACCAAAATTCTGCATAGCCACAAAAGAATCAAAGGAAAGTTCTAGGAGGAGAAAATGTGATTCAGTATGAACTCATGCACTGCTCCAGAGGTAGACAATTTGTTTGTTACTTCATTGCAGTTAACTGTATTAGAAAAGAATGAAGCAAAAATAGCAACGAAAATTATTTCCCCCTCCCCTGTGCTGATGATTGCTTTTCCTCTCTTCTTGGTGCTGCACAACATCTGAGCCTGAACTCCTTCCTTTTACCAGTACACCTTCAGAGTTACTCTCCCTTGCATTATTTTTCTTTCTAGCTTGCAGTGTAATTTACACCAAAAATGCTTATGCTATCATTTTTGTATAAATTCTTAGTATGATGACCTACATTTCATTTTCTGCATGCTTCCTTCTTATGTGGAGATCAAAGAAGAGCTAATGATTGAGGCTCTCTGCTCTTTCTAAAATTCCTCTCCTTATTTTTGCATTAAGGTGCTGCGTGCTTATAGCATTTCTTATGTAAACTGCCAACTCGGCTTTTTCCTATAAATTCACTTTTCTTAAGGCTGCTCACTTGCAGCTTCGTTGCTGTTTTCTTTTACCCTTTCATGACCCACTCCTGGATTAATTTTCTGATACGATTTTTCTAGAATTTATCATCACAGTATTTCAGTCCCTAGGTTGGATGCATTCTGGTTAAGAGCTCCACATCCACATAGGAACAAAACGCACTAGGAATCATTTACTGAAATGCGTGACCTTGGAATAGCACAGTTCCATAGCACAGATGGAGTTTGCCAGATGTCTGAGGCTATGAAATGATGAGATTTAAAAGATTCAGTACTTCACAGTGGTTTAAATAACTGAGATTACAGTACGGAGTAGAGATACTGAAGTAAATATAAGTGGGCACATTTATACAGGGATGCATGCTTTCAGAGCCCAGACTAACTTATCCATCGTCTCTACACAGTGTGCTTACCTCCACAAGATATGTATGTCCTGAGGGCAGCAGGTTTGCCCTGAGCTTAAATGAGGTGTAGGGTTCTTCCTTGAACCCTCACAGCTGGCCTGGTGGCAATAATCCCCCTTGGTTCATGCTCTTCTGTGCTTGGTTCTTTAGCAGGTAATCATAGAATCACAGAATGGTTTAGGTTGGAGAGGACCTAAAAGCCCACCCAGTTCCAACCCCCTGCCATGGGTAGGGCTGCCCCCCAACAGCTCAGGCTGTCCAGGGCCCCATCCAACCTGACTTTGAGCACCCCCAGGGATGGGGCACCCACAGCTTCTCCGGGCAACCAGCATGTTGTGTTCCTCTCCGTGGCAACTGAAATTACCAAAAATCCTTATATAATGTGGGCTGACTAGCTATCCCATTGGACCAAAGAGCTGTCCTTCAAAACACTCCCATCATCTTTGCAATCTCCAGTGCTAAAAATAGGGTAGTAAAAGGATTTTCCCACTAGTTGGTGCCTTAAAACAGTGCTGTTCTTAGCAAAGGCGTATTGTACAGTGATATCCTGTCCATACTGACTTTCACATATACAGAAACATTATTGTTTCTCTGGCTGAAAACTGCTCAGGGACATGAATTTCTCCTAAGCAGACATTTTTCCAGTCCCCAGCCTTTTCTTTTTTACAAGTGCTATCGCCAAAATGCGATGTTTCTTCATACTTCCAAGATCTACAGTGACAGTTTCCCAAACTGTTGAAGCATTTCTTACTATTTTTGTTAACTCTGACTATTGCCATTGTTTCTTATTAGGCATAGGAGGGCATTTCCCTGCTAGTAAATAAAGGCCAGGCTAGTCTGTCTGTGTTTTCAAATGTCACAGCTTGCTGAAATTGCTGCTATTGCTCAGTAAAACTGTTTTCTCAGCCTACAACAATTTGCCTCAGCTCTGTCATTTTGTCATGTAAAGGTTAGTGGAGGGTGAAGAAGAGAGAGTTCAGCAGTTCATTTTCTTTTGACATGAGGTGCCAATGTAAAAATCTTTTAAAACATCCTTTTCTCCCAGCTACCATTCTTGCTGTTTTAATTCCCCTCCTGTAGGCAGCTCCTTGTTGTTAACCTCCCTTTCTACTGATTTCCCCTGTGGATGTTGTCCTCAGATTCTCCCTGTAAGTCCTGCAGCTCTGTGGTCTCATCACAGCCTGTTCACATCAACACATGATGGACAACGCAGTCACCTCCCCTTCCACCCTTCTCCTGTCACTGACAGGCCAAGGAGCCCCTCTTGGATACAGGCTGTTCTCAGGTACTGCTTAACACCAGCTTAAAGACCCAGAATGGTGTTTTTACAAAAATCAGTGCAGACACTACCCACATGAAATTATCCTCTCCCAGTTTAGATGTTAGGAAATAGGAGTGGAAGAATTGCTGGAGGTGAGAAAATAGGCTGTTTCAGCAATTTCTTCAGCAATTCCTCTTCCACTTCTCTTCCCCCTCTCCTGACCTGCATACCTCAAGCAAATGCTATACGCATCGTAGAGTACTCTATATTCAGAATATCTTAGGCTTGGCTCCGGAGGCACTTGAAACACTTTCTGTTCAAAGGTGATGTTGGCAGACTTCTCCAAATCCATCATGTTTTGACCAGTGAGGCCTACTGCCAAGAAGAAGGAAAGCACTTGTTCAAATATGCAAAACTAGTTCGTACTGAAATTTCAGCTGAGGAATTAACATTCAGTCTTTTTCGTATTTGCTCCTTTTGTTTTTTGCCACCAATTAACAAGAGTGGTATTGGTAGACTGCAATGGTGGTGATGGATTGATGGTTGAACTAGATGGTCTTGGTGGTCATTTCGAACTTTAATGATTCAATGATGCTGTACAAACATTGTAAGATCCAGTTGCTGTCACACAGAAATTATAGTCTAAATAGACAGGAGAAGAATTATTATCCCATTCACAGACAAAGCGTTCATGCATGGACATGCTAAGGAATATGCCTGAGGATATGCAGAACGCCTCTATCAGTCAAGTGAGCTGTACTGGGGAATAAACAACACAAGTCCTCTACTTTTTCTACAGATGTGTTTTCCTTCCAAATCAGCCCATTAATTCTTACCAGCAGCACTGTAGCTGAGGAAGTTTTTCTTTTCATTGCCATTTTTATGCACTTGAGATCAAGGGCCTGAACTCAATATGAATCAATGAGATTGCTGTAGGAGTGTATTCATTCAGATATGGTAAGACTTTAAAACAGAATTTAAAAATTAAAATGTTGTAATATGCTCGTTTCTGCTTTTAAATCACTGAAAATCAGAATCTCTCCAAAAAGGGAAAGTGAACCTAGCAACTGAAGAACGGGGAAATTAAGGTAAAAACAAACAGGACAGCTTGATAACAAGTGCATGATAAACAGACATTTTACTAAAAAGGAGACTTTTCAGATATTTCCATGACATGTTGTTGCCACTTGAAATGTGGTGCCTTCTGGTGCTGTCTCAGAATATCTGGCAGAACATGTTGTATGTAATCAGATGCTATTTTTTCAATGTATGATTTTTTTAAACCCTGTCTTCTCTGATAAGCATAGTGCAAGACGAATGTTCTACTTGCTAAATAATCTCCTTCAGAAAAATTGAAGAAATTCATCCCGTGGATTTTCCAGAAGCTCCAACTCCCAGTTTTAAAAGTAACAATATAGCAAAAATTTTAAGATCCTTTGGTTCACTATCAAATTTTCTATTGAGGGAGTATTTGTTAAAAGAAATCATGCCCAGTAGTAATCACATAAAATAATCAAGCAGCAAATGATAAAACTCAATCATCAAACCTACTGTTAAATATTGATTTGTCTTGTTACTAGTTACGTGATATAAACAGCCACACCAAGGAGCTTTACATGGTGAAAATGGAGCATTCACCAATCGCTGACTTCACCATGGTGGAATTACTCTTGTGCTTGAAATGGCGCTTTCCTTTGCGACCTTATTGAGTTGAGATGCTACTCAACATTATTTCAGCAAGCTCTTACCCAGCTAAACAGTTTCTTGGTGCCCTGGGTAGAACGTGGCTGTGGACATTTTCCAAAAGCTTTTGCAAGATGATGGCCTGATTTTAATCTGCAATGTTTTCAAAAAGAAGGGATGAAAAGGGATGGAACACCTCCCTTATGAGTACAGGCTGAGACAGCTGGGGCCGTTCCACCTGGAGAAGAGAAGGCTGCGGGGAGACCTGAGAGCGGCCCTCGAGCACCTTAAGGGGGACTACAAGAGCGAAAGGGACAGATTCTTTAGCAGGGCCTGTTGTGTCAGGACAAGGGGAAATGGTTTCAAACTAAAAGAGGGGAGATTTAGGTTGGGTATAAGGAAGAAGTTTTTTTCAGTAATGGTGGTAAGGCACTGGCACAGGTTACCTAGAGAGGTGATGGATGCCCCATCCCTGGAGACATTCAAAGTCATGTTGGAGGGTCTCTGAGCACCTCATCTAGTTGCAGAAGTCTCTGCTCATTGCAGGGAAGTTGGAGTAGATGACCTTTCAGGGATCCTTCCAACTCAGATGATGCTGTGATTCTCTGATTTTATGAAAAGGAAACTGGTGAAGAAGAAAATCAGCAGAGAGAATGCAAACCTGATACCTGCTGTGTCCTACACAGCTTCTGCGAGGAATTAGATGAGCCTGTCCATCTGGACCAGGAGAGCCAAAACCAGTTTCTTCAGTAGCTTTAAGCCTGTTTTCTGGGGTGTGTGAGTAGCTGGAGCAGCTAGATTGTCCCAAAGCCTGACCATGGTGCCTTCATTAATGGTGTGAACGGAACAAGTTAGGGAGGAGGAAGGAGCTCAATTAAAGACAAATGGCTTTTCTATCCACCTCTGTTTCCTAAAAGAAGGATTTTAGTTTGCCTGCTTTATGCACACATGTCCCAGGAGACCTCAATCCACATCACTTCTGGGCAAGCATACTCACTCAGACTATGTCTGCCCTGGCCAGCCCTCTATGTCTTTTTTTGACCTTTTGAGCATTCTGGCATGCGGCTGTGACTGCTGCCTCTATAACCCTCAGGAAACATCACAGGCTGAGGACTACATGTTTTGCTGGAGAAAAACGCAGCTGACAAGTGGCTGTGCCATGCAGCTCAGGGGAGGGGGAGGGTGAAGAGGGTGTTTGCTTGCTGTCTGCTTCTTGGGAGACAGTGGAGGGAGCAATATAAGAAGATATAATGAGGCTATTTGTGTAGCTCCTATGGATGGAGAAGTGAGACCTTGTAAGGGCTAGGTGTAGACAAGTTGGTTAGATCCTGCAAGGCAAAAAGACACTCTTTCACCAGAAACCCACTTCTCTTTCTCTGTCTACAGAGAAAGACATTCTGTTCTGTCCTCTCCCTTTGTTATCTTGTGAGAAGTTGGCCATTTACACTAGACTTCTGGCTAAAACACGTTATTTATTGAGCCATGATACTTCTGAACCTCACAAAAGGCCACCTGCACTTCATTAACTGGCCTACCTGGCACTTCTTGGGAGCATAACTCTGCTGTTCCAGAGGGACACAGAAAGACTTCTGCTAGCTGACACCTTTTTCCTCTGCCAATTGGCCCTAAAAAATGTAGAAAAACAATTCACTTACTTGTGCTGAAGTGAGAAGCACTGGCCCCAGGACATCACTAATGGAGGCTACGGGACAGTGGGGGATAGCAACAGGACCCAAAGGACACCTTGTGACTCTTCTGCATGATCCAGACCATGGGCGTCCAAATGAGAAGCTGATTTATAAAGAGACTTAGGCTCCCAAGTGCTTTCATCAAGCCAGGCCTCCATGTTTGCTGAAAATTCTTCTCAGTTTGTTGCAAGCAAATTTCACAATACATGTTTGACCAAACTTCTCTATAAATTCCCGCCCTCAGAAAGGTAAAGTCATTTCTCTTTCTCTATTGCAGGAAGTCATAAAACCAAGCCTATCATTCATTCATGCCCTACAGGCTTCATAGACTCTTTTTTTTGGTACTTGCCTTATTACTAGAGAATATTTTTCTAGATAATTGGGCAATGCAGTATTCGCATTTTCTAGGGCAGTGGCTGAGGGACAGACATTTTTCCAGAAAGAAACAGAGCAATGTCTAATGAAGACCCTAATTTTATTTTTGTACTCCGTTGCCCTTTGAATGCGGTCTGCATCTGANCCCTCCCGCAGCGCCTTCCCGGGGGGCCCTCAAGGTCACGCCGCCGCCTCCCGCCAGCAGCACGGGGCGCCTCCGGGCCTTCCTCCCCCCCAGCTCCGCACGCCGGGCAGCGCCCAGGCCCCGGCGCCGCGGCCGGGCGGAGCGGAACCTCCCCGGCGCCGCGAGAGGGGCTGCCCCGGCGCCGCTCCTCACCTGGATGAACTGGATGGTGAGCGCCGACTTGCCCACGCCGCCGCCGCCCACCACCACCAGCCGGTACTTCTCCTGCCCCGGGCCGTCCCTGCAGCCCGCGGCCATGGGGGAGCCGGGGGGAGCCGAGCGCGGCAGCGCCGCCAGGTCCGGCGCCTCCCTGCCCGCCGCCTTCCCTCCCTGTCGTCCGCCGCCCACTCGGCGCCGAGCGGCCCCAGGCCCCGCTGCTTACGGAGCGCGCCACCGGCACAACGCGGGTAACGGAGCGCCCCGCCGCGCGGCAGCGCCGAGCCGAGAAGAGCAGCGCCGAACGGAGCGAAAGGAGCGACGCCCGCCCCCGCAGCCAGGGCGCCGCGGCTACAAATGGCCGCCGGGGGGCGGGGCCGCCTCATCAGCCATGCTAATGAGAGCGACTATATGCATGAGGGGGGCGTGGCCTCGGCCGCCGGCGGATTCCTCCCGGTCTCGTAGGGCCGTGCTGCCCCCTCTGCGGCGCGGCTCAGGGCCGCGTTCCCCCCGCGCCGTGTTTGGGCTGGCGGCTGCGCGCCCCGCCGTTCCCCGCTCCTCGAAGCCGCGTGTCCGGGGCCTGCCCTCACCCCCGCGTCACCACCCCGGTGTCACGGCCGCTTCCGAGCGCTCGGCACAGCGGGACAGCTCCGTTCTCCTCTGTCCTAAGTTTGGTTTGTCTGGGGTCTGTTTGTCTGCTTTTAATAGAAATGCAGCGAGGAGCTGTCAGCGCAGCGACCACACAGCCTCGCTTTGGGCATCGCTGAGTTCCAGGAGCTCAGCAGTCTCCCTGTGCGAACTATTGCTACAGGGTAATGGGTTCTCTTGGTCTGAAGATACAGAGAAGCGAACGTTTTATTCTTCCCTTATCTTTTAAGCTTTCGGTTTCAACATACATTGTTTCAAAGTGCTGTTGAAGCCGCTGAGGCCATCCAGTCTGTGAATTCCACTTCAGAGGAAGGGTTTCTGAGAGGTCAGATACATTGAAGGCTTAAAACAAATAACACCGGCATCCATTACTTTAACAAAGACTCCACTGTGAAAACCTGTTACTGTTAAATTTTTTGTGTTGGTCATTACCCAGTTTGACAAATGAAGCAGTAGATGACAGAAGAGATGGGCAGCAGCAGGTGAACAGTTCTTGTCCCTGATAGCTGTATCCAAACAGCGCCTGGGAGAGACTCAGCAGCTCTTGCAGCAAGGCCCAGGTTTGGGAAACCATAGAAGCATAGCATGGCTTGGGTTGGAGAGGGCTTTAAACCCACCCAGTTCCAACCCCCCGCCATAGGCAGGGCTGCCCCCCACCAGCCCAGGGCCCCATCCAGCCTGGCACTGCGTACCTCCAAGAATGGGGCACCCACAGCTTCTCTGGGCAGCTGTGCCAGTGCCTTACCACTCTCTGTGATAGAGAGGGGCATCTCAAAACAGCAAGATGTGAGATGGTGAAAAGGTGGCCAAAGTTTTGGTGCAGCGATTGAGAAGTACAACTTTCAGAGATGTTACATTGCAAGAGGCTGCATCTTTTCAGATCCAGCCTGAATATACATGCTTGAAGGCAGACAAAATCAAGAGCAGCATCCAGATGGCAAGCTTAAAAGAGAGAGCACCCCAGCGCTTTATGTAATGATGGAAAAAAAGGTTTCAGGAAGTGCTTGGGGGGAAGATCCAGAACTTTGTTTTGCATTGGCAGCCTTGGAAAGATGTCAACGCTGAGGGTTAGAAGACATCTATGCAGTAAGTAACATATTGAAGCTAAAAGCACTCTGTGAGAACACGATTGCTTAATTAGAAAGGAGCCTGATCACAGGCTTATCACAGCAACAAGTTACAAAATCTCTGGGACGTGAGTCAGCATGGTAGATTTCTGCAGGAACACTAAGTTTTCCCATGAATGTAGCATTATACTAGTTCCCAAAGGCAGCACTTGTGTATTGACCTTGCACAAATGCACCGAGCATCACTGTGCAGATGCTGTGACCTACAGGAACGTGCATGTTGCAGTTCCCGCCAAGAAACCCGCACTGAGTGCATGATCGGGGGAGATGGGCTTCTCACAGTTGTGAAACAAGGAGGTGGGGAAAAAACATAACAGATTGCTTTTCCTTGGGATGAGAATGGAAGACCTAATCCAGAATAAAACATGCAATTGTTTTTCCTGAGTATAAAAAGCTGATTATGATTTTTTATTATGACTTTAGAAATTCAGGTGTGCTATACCCAATAGTAATTAAAAATCCATGACTCACCAAGGAAAAAAAAAAACCATCTTTCCATCATGCACACTTCTATATAACTCCTCTCAATACCCTCACCCTGTTGGGAAGGAGCCTGCACCTTTTCTGGTCTCTTCCCAGATAAGCTGATCAACTGCAGGTGTAGCCATTGGTGTGCAGGCAGTGGGAAGCACTCTCTGGGCTGATGGCAGAGGCTGCCTCTGCAATGTGGTGGACTTCACTTGAGAATAGACCACATCCTCCTGCTTATCTGGGTCCCCTTTGGCATCATGGCACCAATGTCCATTGGCGAGTTCATCTCAGAGGCAACAAAACACAAACCACAAGCCACATCTAGATTTTCTTGACCAGAAAATGAGCTATCAGTGCATATAGGCACATCATGTACCACAATACAACTGGAGCCTCTTCCCTGCACATAAGACAAAATTAGCTTTTTTTCATTGCCACCAAAGGGCAAAACTTTGCTGGTTTCCTTTTCCTTTTTACAAGATACATGAAACTTCTCACATCTCCCCAGATGCTCATAAGCTCATTGGATTCCTTGTATTTATGATGTCTTCACAGAATAATGAGAGGCAGGATAACAAAAAGACAATTCTGGTGTAGGAAATGCCTGGATATTCGAAGCAGCATCTGAATCTCAAGCTTGGGAGCAGCCAGATTATCACATGCCTTTTGGTCACACTACCCATGGTTCTCTCACATGCTTCAAGGACAGAAGAGTTTCAGCTGGAAGGGATCCACCAACATCACCAAGTCCATGAAGGTCCATGAGAATTACGGGTCAATCACCTTCATCTCATTTTCTGGAAAAAGTCCTGAAATAAGTAATTATATTATTTGTAAATACCTGGAGGAAAAGAAGGAGGTAATTGACAACCAACATGCTCTTCGCCAAGGAGAAATTTTGCCAAACCCAAATATTTTTCTCCTGTGACTCAGTAGCAGGCCTTTGAGTAGGAGGAAGCAGTAACCATTCTGTATCTTGCTTTTAGCAAAGCTTTATATACTGCTTTACCTGATGTTGTGATAAACAGGCTGGCCATAAGTTGGCAGCATAAAGGGGAGGGAGAGCAGGTGGGAACATCAGACACAGCAATTTTCAGTGGTTCATTGATAAAGCCAAGGGTATTACCAAACAACTATCCAGAAGACCTAATGTGATGTAGTAGTTCTACATATTTCGGTAATAACTTGGGTGCTGAAGCAAGAAAGCACTTCTCCATTTTCAGAGGCTGCATGCTGAGGAACCAAACCAAAATTCTGCATAGCCACAAAAGAATCAAAGGAAAGTTCTAGGAGGAGAAAATGTGATTCAGTATGAACTCATGCACTGCTCCAGAGGTAGACAATTTGTTTGTTACTTCATTGCAGTTAACTGTATTAGAAAAGAATGAAGCAAAAATAGCAACGAAAATTATTTCCCCCTCCCCTGTGCTGATGATTGCTTTTCCTCTCTTCTTGGTGCTGCACAACATCTGAGCCTGAACTCCTTCCTTTTACCAGTACACCTTCAGAGTTACTCTCCCTTGCATTATTTTTCTTTCTAGCTTGCAGTGTAATTTACACCAAAAATGCTTATGCTATCATTTTTGTATAAATTCTTAGTATGATGACCTACATTTCATTTTCTGCATGCTTCCTTCTTATGTGGAGATCAAAGAAGAGCTAATGATTGAGGCTCTCTGCTCTTTCTAAAATTCCTCTCCTTATTTTTGCATTAAGGTGCTGCGTGCTTATAGCATTTCTTATGTAAACTGCCAACTCGGCTTTTTCCTATAAATTCACTTTTCTTAAGGCTGCTCACTTGCAGCTTCGTTGCTGTTTTCTTTTACCCTTTCATGACCCACTCCTGGATTAATTTTCTGATACGATTTTTCTAGAATTTATCTTCACAGTATTTCAGTCCCTAGGTTGGATGCATTCTGGTTAAGAGCTCCACATCCACATAGGAACAAAACGCACTAGGAATCATTTACTGAAATGCGTGACCTTGGAATAGCACAGTTCCATAGCACAGATGGAGTTTGCCAGATGTCTGAGGCTATGAAATGATGAGATTTAAAAGATTCAGTACTTCACAGTGGTTTAAATAACTGAGATTACAGTACTGAGTAGAGATACTGAAGTAAATATAAGTGGGCACATTTATACAGGGATGCATGCTTTCAGAGCCCTGACTAACTTATCCATCGTCTCTACACAGTGTGCTTACCTCCACAAGATATGTATGTCCTGAGGGCAGCAGGTTTGCCCTGAGCTTAAATGAGGTGTAGGGTTCTTTCTTGAACCCTCACAGCTGGCCTGGTGGCAATAATCCCCCTTGGTTCATGCTGTTCTGTGCTTGGTTCTTTAGCAGGTAATCATAGAATCACAGAATGGTTTAGATTGGAGAGGACATAAAAGCCCACCCAGTTCCAACCCCCTGCCATGGGTAGGGCTGCCCCCCAACAGCTCAGGCTGCCCAGGGCCCCATCCAACCTGACCTTGAGCACCCCCACGGATGGGGCACCCACAGCTTCTCTGGGCAACCAACATGTTGTGTTCCTCTCAGTGGCAACTGAAATTACCAAAAATCCTTATATAATGTGGGCTGACTAGCTATCCCATTGGACCAAAAGAGCTGTCCTTCAAAACACTCCCATCATCTTTGCAATCTCCAGTGCTAAAAATAGGGTAGTAAAAGGATTTTCCCACTAGTTGGTGCCTTAAAACAGTGCTGTTCTTAGCAAAGGCGTATTGTACGGTGATATCCTGTCCATACTGACTTTCACAGATACAGAAACATTATTCTTTCTCTGGCTGAAAACTGCTCAGGGACATGAATTTCTCCTAAGCAGACATTTTTCCAGTCCCCAGCCTTTTCTTTTTTACAAGTGCTATTGCCAAAATGCGATGTTTCTTCATACTTCCAAGATCTACAGTGACAGTTTCCCAAACTGTTGAAGCATTTCTTACTATTTTTGTTAACTCTATTGCCATTGTTTCTTATTAGGCATAGGAGGGCATTTCCCTGCTAGTAAATAAAGGCCAGGCTAGTCTGTCTGTGTTTTCAAATGTCACAGCTTGCTGAAATTGCTGCTATTGCTCAGTAAAACTGTTTTCTCAGCCTACAACAATTTGCCTCAGCACTGTCATTTTGTCATGTAAAGGTTAGTGGAGGGTGAAGAAGAGAGAGTTCAGCAGTTCATTTTCTTTTGACATGAGGTGCCAATGTAAAAATCTTTTAAAACATCCTTTTCTCCCAGCTACCATTCTTGCTGTTTTAATTCCCCTCCTGTAGGCAGCTCCTTGTTGTTAACCTCCCTGTCTACTGATTTCCCCTGTGGATGTTGTCCTCAGATTCTCCCTGTAAGTCCTGCAGCTCTGTGGTCTCATCACAGCCTGTTCACATCAACACATGATGGACAACGCAGTCACCTCCCCTTCCACCCTTCTCCTGTCACTGACAGGCCAAGGAGCCCCTCTTGGATACAGGCTGTTCTCAGGTACTGCTGAACACCAGCTTAAAGACCCAGAATGGTGTTTTTACAAAAATCAGTGCAGACACTACCCACATGAAATTATCCTCTCCCAGTTTAGATGTTAGGAAATAGGAGTGGAAGAATTGCTGGAGGTGAGAAAATAGGCTGTTTCAGCAATTTCTTCAGCAATTCCTCTTCCACTTCTCTTCCCCCTCTCCTGACCTGCATACCTCAAGCAAATGCTATACGCATCGTAGAGTACTCTATATTCAGAATATCTTAGGCTTGGCTCCGGAGGCACTTGAAACACTTTCAGTTCAAAGGTGATGTTGGCAGACTTCTCCAAATCCATCATGTTTTGACCAGTGAGGCCTACTGCCAAGAAGAAGGAAAGCACTTGTTCAAATATGCAAAACTAGTTCGTACTGAAATTTCAGCTGAGGAATTAACATTCAGTCTTTTTCGTATTTGCTCCTTTTGTTTTTTGCCACCAATTAACAAGAGTGGTATTGGTAGACTGCAATGGTGGTGATGGATTGATGGTTGAACTAGATGGTCTTGGTGGTCATTTCGAACTTTAATGATTCAATGATGCTGTACAAACATTGTAAGATCCAGTTGCTGTCACACAGAAATTATAGTCTAAATAGACAGGAGAAGAATTATTATCCCATTCACAGACAAAGCGTTCATGCATGGACATGCTAAGGAATATGCCTGAGGATATGCAGAACGCCTCTATCAGTCAAGTGAGCTGTACTGGGGAATAAACAACACAAGTCCTCTACTTTTTCTACAGATGTGTTTTCCTTCCAAATCAGCCCATTAATTCTTACCAGCAGCACTGTAGCTGAGGAAGTTTTTCTTTTCATTGCCATTTTTATGCACTTGAGATCAAGGGCCTGAACTCAATATGAATCAATGAGATTGCTGTAGGAGTGTATTCATTCAGATATGGTAAGACTTTAAAACAGAATTTAAAAATTAAAATGTTGTAATATGCTCGTTTCTGCTTTTAAATCACTGAAAATCAGAATCTCTCCAAAAAGGGAAAGTGAACCTAGCAACTGAAGAACGGGGAAATTAAGGTAAAAACAAACAGGACAGCTTGATAACAAGTGCATGATAAACAGACATTTTACTAAAAAGGAGACTTTTCAGATATTTCCATGACATGTTGTTGCCACTTGAAATGTGGTGCCTTCTGGTGCTGTCTCAGAATATCTGGCAGAACATGTTGTATGTAATCAGATGCTATTTTTTCAATGTATGATTTTTTTAAACCCTGTCTTCTCTGATAAGCATAGTGCAAGACGAATGTTCTACTTGCTAAATAATCTCCTTCAGAAAAATTGAAGAAATTCATCCCGTGGATTTTCCAGAAGCTCCAACTCCCAGTTTTAAAAGTAACAATATAGCAAAAATTTTAAGATCCTTTGGTTCACTATCAAATTTTCTATTGAGGGAGTATTTGTTAAAAGAAATCATGCCCAGTAGTAATCACATAAAATAATCAAGCAGCAAATGATAAAACTCAATCATCAAACCTACTGTTAAATATTGATTTGTCTTGTTACTAGTTACGTGATATAAACAGCCACACCAAGGAGCTTTACATGGTGAAAATGGAGCATTCACCAATCGCTGACTTCACCATGGTGGAATTACTCTTGTGCTTGAAATGGCGCTTTCCTTTGCGACCTTATTGAGTTGAGATGCTACTCAACAATATTTCAGCAAGCTCTTACCCAGCTAAACAGTTTCTTGGTGCCCTGGGTAGAACGTGGCTGTGGACATTTTCCAAAAGCGTTTGCAAGATGATGGCCTGATTTTAATCTGCAATGTTTTCAAAAAGAAGGGATGAAAAGGGATGGAACACCTCCCTTATGAGTACAGGCTGAGACAGCTGGGGCCGTTCCACCTGGAGAAGAGAAGGCTGCGGGGAGACCTGAGAGCGGCCCTCGAGCACCTTAAGGGGGACTACAAGAGCGAAAGGGACAGACTCTTTAGCAGGGCCTGTTGTGTCAGGACAAGGGGAAATGGTTTCAAACTAAAAGAGGGGAGATTTAGGTTGGGTATAAGGAAGAAGTTTTTTTCAGTAATGGTGGTAAGGCACTGGCACAGGTTACCTAGAGAGGTGATGGATGCCCCATCCCTGGAGACATTCAAAGTCATGTTGGAGGGTCTCTGAGCACCTCATCTAGTTGCAGAAGTCTCTGCTCATTGCAGGGAAGTTGGAGTAGATGACCTTTCAGGGATCCTTCCAACTCAGATGATGCTGTGATTCTCTGATTTTATGAAAAGGAAACTGGTGAAGAAGAAAATCAGCAGAGAGAATGCAAACCTGATACCTGCTGTGTCCTACACAGCTTCTGCGAGGAATTAGATGAGCCTGTCCATCTGGACCAGGAGAGCCAAAACCAGTTTCTTCAGTAGCTTTAAGCCTGTTTTCTGGGGTGTGTGAGTAGCTGGAGCAGCTAGATTGTCCCAAAGCCTGACCATGGTGCCTTCATTAATGGTGTGAACGGAACAAGTTAGGGAGGAGGAAGGAGCTCAATTAAAGACAAATGGCTTTTCTATCCACCTCTGTTTCCTAAAAGAAGGATTTTAGTTTGCCTGCTTTATGCACACATGTCCCAGGAGACCTCAATCCACATCACTTCTGGGCAAGCATACTCACTCAGACTATGTCTGCCCTGGCCAGCCCTCTATGTCTTTTTTTGACCTTTTGAGCATTCTGGCATGCGGCTGTGACTGCTGCCTCTATAACCCTCAGGAAACATCACAGGCTGAGGACTACATGTTTTGCTGGAGAAAAACGCAGCTGACAAGTGGCTGTGCCATGCAGCTCAGGGGAGGGGGAGGGTGAAGAGGGTGTTTGCTTGCTGTCTGCTTCTTGGGAGACAGTGGAGGGAGCAATATAAGAAGATATAATGAGGCTATTTGTGTAGCTCCTATGGATGGAGAAGTGAGACCTTGTAAGGGCTAGGTGTAGACAAGTTGGTTAGATCCTGCAAGGCAAAAAGACACTCTTTCACCAGAAACCCACTTCTCTTTCTCTGTCTACAGAGAAAGACATTCTGTTCTGTCCTCTCCCTTTGTTATCTTGTGAGAAGTTGGCCATTTACACTAGACTTCTGGCTAAAACACGTTATTTATTGAGCCATGATACTTCTGAACCTCACAAAAGGCCACCTGCACTTCATTAACTGGCCTACCTGGCACTTCTTGGGAGCATAACTCTGCTGTTCCAGAGGGACACAGAAAGACTTCTGCTAGCTGACACCTTTTTCCTCTGCCAATTGGCCCTAAAAAATGTAGAAAAACAATTCACTTACTTGTGCTGAAGTGAGAAGCACTGGCCCCAGGACATCACTAATGGAGGCTACGGGACAGTGGGGGATAGCAACAGGACCCAAAGGACACCTTGTGACTCTTCTGCATGATCCAGACCATGGGCGTCCAAATGAGAAGCTGATTTATAAAGAGACTTAGGCTCCCAAGTGCTTTCATCAAGCCAGGCCTCCATGTTTGCTGAAAATTCTTCTCAGTTTGTTGCAAGCAAATTTCACAATACATGTTTGACCAAACTTCTCTATAAATTCCCGCCCTCAGAAAGGTAAAGTCATTTCTCTTTCTCTATTGCAGGAAGTCATAAAACCAAGCCTATCATTCATTCATGCCCTACAGGCTTCATAGACTCTTTTTTTTGGTACTTGCCTTATTACTAGAGAATATTTTTCTAGATAATTGGGCAATGCAGTATTCGCATTTTCTAGGGCAGGGGCTGAGGGACAGACATTTTTCCAGAAAGAAACAGAGCAATGTCTAATGAAGACCCTAATTTTATTTTTGTACTCCGTTGCCCTTTGAATGCGGTCTGCATCTGAGCAAGGGTGCATCTTCTGCACTTCTTTCTTTCCCATCAGTCAGGATTTAATAACATGAGAGCCTTAGTGCAAAGAACATCGTTTCTCAGCATTTGGGAATGGATCAGGCAGGGTTATAGCAGTTACATCAACAAGAAGCATGAAGATATTGTGCTTGTGTTTCAATGTGTTAAAAAGGTGCTCCAGGGATAGCAAGCAGTTCCAAATATTCTACACATAACATAGGTGCTGCCTATTTCTGACACTTCTGAAAAGCTGCAATGAAGATCTATTGCTTTCATCTTTCAAGAGATAACAACAAGAAAGGCTGCAGTGACTACCTGCAGCCTTCCTGATGTCCGACTGAGCTCTGAGTAAACACAGCAGTTTGGGTGAGAATTACTAAATTTGAACAACAGTAAGAGAGCTTAAAGTGCAGCATATATAGAAACAGGCATTACCTATTGCAGCAGACGAAGCTGGAGCCAACGCTTGTCTCTGATTTCATTCTGTGATAAAGGGCCTTGCCTTCATTAGGGGCACGGACAAGAACTACCAACAGCAGCTCATAGCTATGCAAAGAGGTAATCTCCGGTGGAAAAAAACCCAACCGTCACCAAATAATTAATCTTGCATTCCATTGGAGATCTCTCCCACACAAATGGGGGAAGGTGTGTCATGATTCAGTTTGTTGCCAAAAAAGCACAATGTGGCATTTCTTGGTTTAACTGTTTCAACAGATCATTTATTTTTTTCTCTAAGAATGAGTTTGATTTGAGCTCTCATCCTTGAAATACCAGAGTGAACTTCATTAAGTGCAGTTTACCTTCAGCAAATGACTAACAAGATCCCAATGCTTAGGGAAGTACAACAGACAGCTATAAGGCAGCTAAGCCAACACATTGCCAACCGTAGCCATACTCTTCCTCCAGCTCACATGAAATATAAGACAGCAATGGTCATTGGCACGTGGTAGGAAAAAAGATAAACAGCGAGACCCCAGCGAAAGACAGACTACATGGAAAAAAAGCCCAGAGGAAATGGGGTGACCTCAGTGCTGGGAATCTTAATTAGACTTCTAGCTTTTTAATCAAGACCCTTCAGAGGCTGCTCTGGGAGTCTCCTGAGAATATCCACATGAGGTTTTGCATAAAACCCTTATGTTCTGCCACACACCTTACTCACATGTATAATTTAATAATTTTTTTTGTTCAATAATATTTTTCCCTTAGAAATGTCAGAAGTGGCTTCCCACATTAGTAGTTGCCACTTAGCACTAATATATCAAGGATGTAGGAAGCATTTTAAAATAGGTTCATAAAGCCTTTGTGAAATATTAATGCATTCAGCATATGCTCATCTTTTACCTGTCAGCCTGGCTTTCTCAACAGTAAAAATGAAGACAGTGAATCCCTAGCTGGACAATTACCTGCTTAAAAATACTGGGTACACACCTGATACTGAAATGCTTTTTAGAGAAATACACAAGTGCATGTGTGATTAGTAACAGGCTGTTGAGCTTTCTGTCATGTAATTGCCACATTAAAAGGATAATGTATGGTAATGCAAAGATGGTTGCAGAAACAAATCAGAATAATGGGATAAAGTTTCCCAGATTTTTTCCTATGGAATGATAACCATCTGCTAGTATCACTTATGGATACAGCACATTGAGATTTAGATGAAATGGGATTGATCTCAACACTAGTTTCCTGAGCATAGCTAACATAGAAGTTGGAAATCAGTTCAAGGTAAGCAATGTACTCAGCAAATCACCCCTAGAGAGACATTTTACCTGCCCCTTGTTAAAGGAATTAATGCAACACTGATTGAAATCGGTGAGGATGTTACCGCAGATTTAATAAGAAATGTGAGCTATAAATCATGACAGAAAAAAAGGCTCCTGCAGTCTCTGTGAAGTGCACATGAAGAAAAAGTACATACACTTACTTCATAAATGACGTAGTGTTTACCTGGAAGCCATCTGTAAGTTCAGCAAAGTTCATTACTTCTTCCTCGTAACTGATAAACTGATAAACAGAGGCAATTCACTTCCACCTTTACACTGCACAGTCTTCCCTTACACTGCAGCAAGGTGAGCCACAGGTCACTTGCAAAAGATTTCCCAAGGCAAAATGATGGTGCCACTCACCTTAACATCAAAATGGAACTTGCACTGTTGGAGACTCCCCAGGGCTTTCCTTTGAAACTGCCATAGAGTCTGCATGAACTTCTGGAAGCATTAATCATGCTTCACCATTGCAATGAGATATTTGATTTTATTTCCAAACATTATTTCCAAGATTATTCACTAATAATAACAGCAATGAATATAAGTACCCAAGACAGGAGGTTCTCTATGATTCAGCAGCCAATATCTGTATTCATTAAACATTTCTAAAGGTCAAGCCTAGGAGAATTGAAGCGCAAGGATTGAGGCTGAATCCATACATCCTTCTAGGGCAAAGCCACCAGAGTCCTTCAATTCCAGACAGCACCTGCCCAGAAGGGACTGTTTGCAGTAGTTACTATCGATCTTGGACTTTGCCCTTCCTCAAATAACTTGTATAAACATCAACAGTACAAACAATAACCCAGTAGCTGAAACAGGAATCAGTAGAATGAGAAACGCAAAGAATAAGCCCACATATATATGATGGTACTAGACAAATACAAAAGCAGAGGTTTTGGTCAGCAATAGCCCTTCGTATCCACTTGGAGTCCTGGAAGAACCATCCATGACTTAGCCATACACACATCAGGGAGAAAGAATGGACTCACTTGCACAGTGTTTGCAGTGACAGTAATTTATTCAACAAAAAGAAGCTCTTGCTCGCCCTGTCACAAATTTCTAGTAAATAGCTTCTGTATTTCTCTCCCCACCTACTTCTTATTTTTGTCTTCCTTGCTGCTCATTAATCTCTCCACAGTCAAGAGCCATAGCATCTGATGCATCGCTTCACTAGCACGCACTTCTCCAGTTAGACTCTCATCAAAGACATCTCTCATTAGAAAAGCTCAATCACCACTCAGTAGGGTTATCACTGGGTTCCCTTTGAGGCCTCCCAAGCTCCACACAGCTCTTCCTTCTTTGGCCCTTGGTCACAGTGGAGCTGTAAGAGCAAGCCATCTTCCTGTTCACATTTCCTTGGAGTCCACTTCTCACAAAAGAATCCTTTTCTTGTCTCTTGTATTTGTGTCTATGTTTCCCAGCTTCAGTCACCTCAATTCCATCATTGCTGCCATTTTCCCCTTTTATTCCTTAAAGCTTTGCTAATCACCTCTTCTTGATGAACCTGCATCTTCAGCATCATCTTCCATCTCCAGCTATAACATGCTAAAAATGAAACTTTGTTCAACTGTGTCGGAGACAGAATGACATTTAATGGAAGCTTTTAGTTGTTTTTTGTTGTTGTTGTTGTTTGTAATATTATGACTGTCTAAGGTCAGAGACCATGTAACAGTTGAATACAGTCTCTACTAAAATGTATCCTTAAGCTAAGTTTCATGCAGCTGTAAAACTGGAAATAGCAATAGAAGTAAGGAAAGGGTAATTGCTGAGCATTTCCAAGAACTGTAGCACATGCCAAGGGTAAAAAATGAAGTGGAGATGACAGTAATCAAGGTTAGATTGTGTATTCATTTGCTTGCGCATCAGTAAGATTTTGCATAGAGCTCTCCTGATGCTCACCATCAGGAAGTATCATTATCTTGAGTGTTAAGGTAAATAGCTTGATGGGAACATCTTTCAAGATTTATAGTAGCTCATTTTCCCTAAATAAAGGGAAGAAAAAATATATATTGTGCATCAGTATAGTTTGAGAACGTCCTAGGGATCCTCTCTACTATTCAGGCACAATTTGTAGCATACAGTATTTCCTCGTGCACTGTTAAACCTAGGAAGAACAAGATTTCAAAGTTCAGGATGTCTCTAAGAGCATGGATAAGGGCCCAGTGCAGGAGGAAGGCTCTGGAAGATGGAAATAGGAGACTTGAAAGGTAAAAAAATGAAGATCAAAATATTCCGATATGTAATCATTCCCACCATGTATGTATGGAGAACAGAGAAGGCATCAGAGGAAAAGAAATAGAAGAATCTACAGGAGACAAAAAAGACTAAATCATATGTCTGTTTCAATATTGAACCATTTCACAATTTTCCCTGTTTTGTTAAAACAGGTTATTATAAGCAAGTATCATTTTTTTCTGGAGGGAAGATGGTTAGTTTGGAAGAAAAATAAAGCATTACCAGCTCTTGCTACAAATGATTCTCATTTCTGTGCCCAGTTGTTCTGCATCTGGGATCCAAGTACATTTTCTCTTGTCATCTGCTGTTCTTGGAGGTATTTTAAGAATATGCCTTCATGGTTCCTCCTCGTGGTTCCAGTGAAGAACTCGGTGTAATCTGAGGCTACAGATGGATTGTGAGAAATTTCACAGGAAAGGATGATGGATTTGCCTCTTGAAAGTTAACTTTCAGGTTATCCGAGGAGGTCCCATTTGGCTGGAGGCTGGCAAATGTTTCAGTTTTCGAGAAGAATCTGGTGGTTACAGGCCTGTCAGTCTCACCTCAGTGCCTGGCAAAATTATGGAGAAGATTCTTCTGGGAGTTACTGAAAATCACCAGAAAACAGTGCCATCATTGGTCACAGCTAACCTGGCTCCATGAGGGGAAAGTCCTGTTTGACGATTTCGATCTCCTTTTATGACGAATTTATCCATCTAGTTGACCAAAAGAAGTCAGTGTAATTTTTTTAAATTTTAGCAAAGCTTTTGATACTGTTTCTCAAAAGATCCTTCTGGACACAACGTCCAGCATACATCTACACAAAAACATAATGCTGTGGGTGAAAAACTGGCTATTGATTTGGGTTCATGCAATGGGCAAAAAAATGGTTGTCGAGTTGGGCTCAAGGGGCTATAGTAAATGAGGTTACATCAGGCTGGAAGCCAGCCATTAAGTGAGGTTCCCCAGGGCTCCATTTTAGAGCCAGTTCTCTACACAGTTTTCATCAATTACTTGGATAAAGGACTTGAAGGCATACTAAGTCAGTTTGCAGAGGATGCTAAATTGGAAGGAGCTGTTGACTCCTTTGAAGGTAGAAAGGCCTTGCAAAGAGATCACCAACCACACGTGGTTTAACAAAAACAAATGCCGGATTCTGCATCTGAGTGGGAGTAATCCTGGATATGTGTACAGATGTGGGGATGAGAGGCTGGAGAGTAGCTCCATGGAAGAGATCTGGGGGTTCCTATTGCCAGCTAGATGAATCTGAGTCAGCTGTGTGGCCTTGGCAGCCAAAAGGGTCAACTATATCACAGGAATTTTTTTATTCAGGGGAGCCAATCAAGAGTTAAGTAATGGAAAACAATATTAAAGATTAAGAAAAAAAGCATGATAGAGTTAAATTTTTAAATAGACATGGAAATGAGCCTTGCCTTTACCTCTTCGCTAGAAGAGAAAGGTGGAAATTTGTGTTATAGCCAGACAATGAATGTATTCAGACATAATAAGACCCGCATTAAATAAACACCGAAGTTAATCACATTTTAAAAGTTAACTGGTATTTTCTGCTTTTCTATTGAAAAGTCTTCTATCTAAATCCTGTAGCTCATTCAGCATGAGGTTCTGTAGATCTACAGGCAATATATAATCTTCCCTAATTACAATCAACCGTTACTTCTTTATTGTTCGTCATTTTTTTCATACTCTGGTAGATTGCTTGTCCTCATTTTAATCAGTTAACTCATCCATGAGTCAGAATCCATATAAATGTCAAGTCAATAGTTAATTCTGTTAAGACTGAAATTGAAAACCTTACCTCATAAACCAAACTACATTTTGCAGTCTGGGCACTGAGTGGAAGTCAGGTGACATGAGGGAAAGCTCAGAGAATGAGAAGAAATTCCTGGAACATTTTGTGAGGAACTGACAATAAATTGTGTGTCCCACCAAATCCCACCTTAGGTAGATCCCACTAGAGTGTACTGTCAAAGGCCTACTGCTTCCAGTAAAGATTATTGTATTTTAGTAAGAATTTAAATGATACTCTGCATCCATTATTAGCCTATTCAGCCTATTAATGAATTGCTCAAGATATCTAGAATAGTGTATTAGCACTCATTTATTGGAAAGACACCGGGCAGACTATCAAATGATTCTCCCTTCTTTCCTTCTTTTTTTTTTAATTAGTAAAACAAAAAAAAAAAGATGTTGCTTTTAACTGCAGGAGGTTTCAGTAACCATTAAACACAGATCACAAGCCACAGAGACATTAAAAGGGAACATGTAAAGCTGCCTTCAGACAACGGTCAGATCTGAATCTGCAATGACTTTCTGATTTCAAAGCTTCAAGAGGACACCATTTTTGTGATTGAACATGAAAAGAAGAGTGGAGACTGAGGCCTTGTTGAGATGCTTGCTGGGAACTCATTCTCCCAGCATGGTGACTTTTTTTTCTTGGTGGTTTAGATAGATGTAAGATTGAATTTACAGCTAAATTATCTTCATAATAGCAGTAAATGAGACTGCACTGCTCTATATATAGTCTTCTTGGAAATATGAAACTCATCTACCCTTTCCAAGACAGACATCAACGAACAGACTCTGAGCTCCAAGCCATACTTTTTCCAGATTTGGGTTTTTTTTAGGTTTATAGAATTTATTTTACTTATTTTAGACATAATTAAGTGGAGGCAGTAAAAACATGTTTTTCTGAACTGCTGAGCACAATGCTTTTTCTCTGAAAAATGCACTTAAATAAATAATGTAGGCAGCAACTGTGGATGGGACCTGTTATGCCCCCAAGAAACAAAAAGCATTTTGATTTCTCTCTACCCCCCTAGGACTGCTTTACAAGCATTGGTAAGGAAAATGCATATAAAATGCAGAGAAGCTGTGGATGCCCCATCCCTGGAGGGGCTCAAAGTCAGGTTAGATGGGGCCCTGGGCAGCCTGAGCTGTTGGGGGAAGCCCTGCCCACGGCTTGGGGTTGGAACAGGGTAGGCTTCAAATTCCTTCCAACCTGAGCAATTCTTTGATTCTATGACAAAAGCTTAAAAAACAAAAACAAAAAATAACAACAAAAAAACAACCAAACAAGAAAAGCTGACATGGGAAGCATAGTAATTTCTTACTTGACCAGATCCTGCAGCAGAACAAGTGCAGCTATTAAACTTATTACCTGGTAGAGCCAGTCATTCAATTTCCTGGAAATCATCACCTCTTCATTCCTTTCCTATGACTGCTGAGTCCTGTGGCTACTGACTTGGGTCGCCAATATCTAGGGAAAAATTGCAATTTTAGGAAGTTACTTGTTTTTTAACCAAAATCTGAAGTGTTAGGGTGGATAAATAAACTTTAAGAAGTGTTTTTTAGGATTTTTCTGATACAGCTTTTTAGCTTTTGACATGGGCATTGATAACTGAATTCCCAAGCAGGCTTGAGGCATGACTGGAATGACTTTGGCATGATCTCCCCTCCTGAGCAATGAGGAATGAATTTTTACTCCTTCAAACAGTAAAAAAAAAATGCTGTTGACTAAAAACAAAACCAACACCTCCCTCACTTTTACACATCACTAACTCAGAGAAATAGGGTGGGGTTAAAGCATTCTCACAGCTAGGGAAGGGAAATGAGAAGCTGCAACAGAAAAGGCACAAAAAATTGCTATTCTGCTACAATCATAGAATTGTTAAGGTTGGGAAAGACCTCTAAGACCTCATATAGTCCAACCACCCACCTAACTCCAATGTTGCCTGCTGAACCATGTCCCTAAGTACCACATCTATGCATTTCTTGAACACCTCCAGGGACGGTGACTCCTTCACCTCCCTGGGCAGCCCATTCTAGTATTTGATCACTCATTACGAGAAGAAATTCTTCCTAATATCCAACCTGAATCACCCTTGGTGCAACTTGAGGCCACCAGCTCTCATCCTATCACTGTTACCCGGGAGAAGAGACTGATCTCCACCTCTCTGCAACCTCCTTTCAGGGAGCTGTAGACAGCAATAAGGTCTCCCCTGAGCTTCCTCTTCTTCAGACAAGACAATCCCAGAATCCACTCTGATAAACACATCCCAGTTGCCCACCACTCTGCTTTCAAACCCACATCCAACAAGGTTGCTGCAGAGAGCAGCAGCTCTAGCCCAAACTAACTTCTACAAAAGGGAAACTACAAGCCCTCCCCTGCAGCAGCGCCACAGAATCATTAAGGTTGGAAAAGACCCCTGAGGTCATCTAGTCCAACAGGCTACTCATCTCCACCATCAACTGCCACTGGGCTATTTTTTGTGTTTGGGAGAGGATACAGACCATTTTAAATCAGAGCTGCACTTCCAGAGCAGCAGATTAAGCATGACACAAGCCCTTTAAGATGATTTATAAGGCCTGTTCGGCAAAAAAAATGAGAAAGAGTCCTCACCATCTTCCTCCATCCTGCTATGCATCAGATAGTCTCTGCTCTGGTAGTTCTCCTGTGTGCTGGGAAGGACAACTCTTTCCAAATAAACAAGGCATGTTCCTTGCATTTCCTCTTTCACCAGTTTCCTGTATGTGAAGCAACTAACAAGCTACTTGTTGGTATTTATTTATTTATTTATTTATTTGCTGGATATGCACTGAAGCATCAGCAATGAAGAAGGATCCACACTGCAATCCAGACCTTCAGAGAAACAGTGCAACTGCTTCCTTTTCTTCCTCCAGACAGAACAAAAAGAACTTACATCCCCAAATGAGCACCCACCATCTCTGTGCTGGGCATCCAACGGAGCTTTCACATACCCAGGGCCTGATTTAGTGCACGGAATGCAGACCTGTGACTCATGGCACTGAGCTGAACAAGCAGCAATGGGTTGGGGCCACATTTCCACTGTGCCCAATGCTGTGCTGCAAGCACATAGTAGGAACACAAACCAGGAGGCTCTGTGCCAGCCCAATCTTTGGGCTAAAACTTGCGTGGGCAGTGACTGGAAAAGAACTGCAATCTTGGTACGGTGCAGGTAGGTGGGGGATCTGATTCACATCACAATCATTTGTAACACCTCGCGGGCATGAGGCCAAATACTTTCATCTCCTCTCACAAGCCGAGCAGCATTAGTGGATCAATATTTGCAGTGGAAGGTCTCCAAGTGGCAGCAGCGCGGCAGGATACAATTCAGGCTAAGGTTGCTAAGCTTGCTCTGAATTTGCAGACCAATTTCAACAAAAACTAAGGATACACTTAAGGAATGTGTTGGTTTTCTTGAGCAGTAATCTCTAGTTAAAAGTAATGCACTGATAGATAATGCTAAGTTTGAAATAAGGATCCTTGCATATGCTTCAGCCCGTTTTGTCTGTCGTTGGAATGGCCAAAGAGTTCAAGACTCAAAAATAAATACAAGCAAAACACAGTTGTCCCCTTGTTGCTGAAACAAATCCTAACTCATATATTGTCATTGACATAAAAAAGACTTCATCAGGACAAAGAGACTCAATGCTACAGCCTGCAGCAAAGATACCATTAATGAAATAAATCACATCATTCACAACCATGAGCTCTCCAATTTAAATGCAAGAAGTGGGGAGAATGGGACTGTGTGTACTTGAATGAAACAGTACAATCTGTATCAGTGCACTGCACATGTCAACACGGCTCACACAATGAATAAAGAGGAAATGCAGCACAGTCTAATAATTTTTACCAGCCTTTTGTACAATGAATTTTTTCTTATCTCAATATAAGGTCCACGTGCCATTTATTTTATCAGATTGATCCCCTCGTGAATAAATATAATTCCATAGGAACAATAAGAATGGGAGCTCATCTATATTGCTATCTCTTAAGGTTACTAGGCAAATATTTTATTAAATATTTGATGATCTGGGGCTATATAAGAGTACAGAGGCGTTTTTCAGTGTAACAATTGAACTAGTTTCTCCAGCTCATATTAATTTTCGACAAATTTGTTTTATATCTGAGGTGGATGTTTTGAACAGGAGAAGTTCTGAGCTGGAGAGATGTGTTATTCTCTCTCCAATAGTCCTGAGGTAGCTGTGGACTGGGTCTCACCCAACATGAATTTGGCTATTTATGCATTCATGCTGTGAACACAGAATATGTCAACAAATAATGAAGTCCTGAAGATCTAAGTGAAAGATGAGGGCACAACACACTCAGGAAAAGATGCCATTGATGAACTTTCTGACCTAGGAAGGCCCCTAACATGTTTTAGATTAGCTCCATCTGAAGAGAAAATAGAGCATACACAACCAGTTCTCACTGCCTTGCCACCAGAAGGGCTCTGCTTTTCACCTGATGGCGTTGTCCTGTTGTCCCAGTAGACGTACTCCACGAGCATGCTAGGAGCCTCTGCCCAGACTAACAGAGCACCAAGGAGTATTTGTATGGTGCAGAAACAACCTGTCACCCCTCCTGCCATCTCCAAGGCAAGATTAACATTTTAGCTGTGTTGGCTCTGGGTGACCTAGAAAAATAAGTAATAATAGAACTTTGTTTAAAACAAATAAAGAGCTATGATTAAATGAATATATATGGACAAGAGGTCTGTTGCAAAAGAGTCTGATTCAAAGTCCATAAGAAACAACATTTTAAATTAGTGTGATATCACAATAGGCTGCCTAGGGACGTGGTGGAGTCAACATCCCTGGAGGTGTTCAAGAAAAGGGTGGATGTCACACTGAGGGGCATGGTCTGGAGTGGTCACAGGCATTGGATGATGGTTGGACTGGATGATCTCAGTGGTCTTTCCAACCTTAACGATTCTACGATTCTGTGAAATATGATTCTGTACCATCAGTCCCCTTCTATAGCACAGAAGAGATGCACAGTTGTACAGGATTTCCAAGCAGAAAGCCCAGCAGCAGAGTAAGAACCAAAGAGCTTTTACGTCAACAGAAAAGTAGACTTTCTTCTCCTCCCCTTTCTTCTCCTTTGCACAAACACATTATGCAGTGCCAAAAGAAAAGAAAAGAGAAATAAGAAAAAAAGTTAAAAAAAGAAGAAGGAGGAAAAGAAAAGAAAATGGATCAGTTGAAGCCTCCAGGAAAGATAACCTTCAAAGGAAATTTAGCGGAAAATTGAAGAAAATAGAAGCTGAGATTTCTTTCGTACCTCATGGCTACAGAAACAGATAAGTAGGAGAAAGGGCTGTGAGCAGCATTGCTCCTTTTTGTGATGAGAGAGAAAGCCCCAGATACATGCAATCAATTCCAAAGGGAGAAAGATAATGAGAAATTAGAAATGCCCGTGAATAGGTTTGAAGTCTGCTGCTTCTGGACACACAGAGCTGACATGAACATGTGATTTCAATAGAGAGAAGGAATCCAACGATCCATATGCAACACGCTTAAAACCCACAGGAATGTTCAAGAAAACTTTAAAAAAGTGACCAAAGTTATCAAACCACCACTAAGCTTTCAGAAACTTTTTCTGTGAATGAGTAGAAAATTTCTTCATATAGAACCCAATGAGATTGTGGTGCCCAAGCACTGCTACACTACAGACCAACAATTCATATGTCCTTCCATCAAACTTTTGCTGCTTGCACAGGGGAGGTAGAATCTGGATAACAATAAAAAAAAAAATTACAGGAAAAATCCAAGACAGAGACATTGAACTTTGCTATTTCATTTCGTAATTATCTGAACTTGTGGGTATTCTTCTTTTAAAGCAGAATTCAGGCTTACCACCGAGCTTACAGAGGGGTTGGTGAAGAACGCCAGCATGCCTTGGGCTACACCACCCTGATTTGGCAGCAGAGAGAAAGATCCACATTTTCTTTGCAGTTTCTGGGCTAAATGAATTTCCTTGTTACAGCAGTGTGTCCCCAGTGTGGGAAAAGCCTGCTAGAGGGGAAGAAGGAATAGAACAAAGCACAGGATTGCCTTTTTCAGGGCAAGGGAGGAGCAGGAGGCAGGCACTGCTGGCAGTGCAGGCGCTGTGCGATACCCGTATCCTCCCCCTGCCCGAGACCACAGCATCCCACCTCTGGGGACTCCCTGCTACTCGTGGAATTAACGCGGATCCCAGCAGCGGGGATCTTCACAAAGGGTAGCCATGGAAACACGGCACTCCTACCAAAACAATAATTTAAAAAAGAAGTGCTTTTCTGCAACATTCTGCAATATCGAGGGATTTGCTGGCTGCACCTCATCTTTTCTCTCGTTCGTTTCCATTGTAAACAAGAAAAATGAAGCATTTGCAGTTCTAAGAAGTGACATTTGTGGGTGACCTGAATCTTTCCAAGCAGTCTCATTGCAGATGAGGTGCCTGCTGGGAGGAGTGGACACACTTCCCATTTCCCAGTGTCCTTTCGCAGATGCCGGCCTGTGACCAGCACAGTCAGCAGCCTCACGAAACAAATTAATCTTTAAACAATCAGCTATAGATTAAAAGCCTGTGAGGCTCCCCAGTGACCCCGGCAGAAATAAGGCCATTACAGAGCATGCTGCAGACTGGTGGTGCAGAAAGTTGGGCCGCTGGAGACACCCTCTCATATTTGATGCATGTGTAGAGGTGAAATGGGCTCACGGCCCTCAGACTCTTCAGGGATTTGCTCCTGCTGTAGTGCTTACGCAGCCATGGTTTGCTGATGATCAAAGTGTAAGGACCGGAATAACGGATGTGCAGCAGGCAGAAGGCATTGAGGTTCGCAGCAGTGCTAGGTAGAAAACTGTGCCCAGTGCTTGCTTTGCCTGCTCTCAGAAGTGCTGCGGAGCACCTCCATTGCTGGCTTCAGACACCAGTGCCACCAGTGAGACAAGGACACGTGCCCTCAGCCCTTCCCTCTGCCCAGCGCAGCCCTCAGGGGAACCGCCATCACTTCCCTGCCTCCAGAGAGCTGTTGCTGCTCAGGGCCCCAGATGTATTTGTCTTGCAAAAGAATAACAATTGCATTTAAAATGTGACAATATCTCAAAGCCAACCGTCTGTGAAAAAGAACTCTGCCACAGGACTTCTACTTCACACGAGCATCAGCAAAGACCAGGCCCTTTTTTATTAAAAACAAAGCAAAATCATAAAACCAACAATGTGGGTACATAAATGGATTTTCCCCTACAGCTGATGCTGAATCTAAATTAAGCTAAATTGTTTTCATAATTTGCAACCTCTGGTTTCTCCACAATTACCATGTTGTGAAATGAGCAGGAACAGCAAGTAAATACCCATGGGGAAGAATTACATTTAGTGACCCTATAATGATCCAGGATGAAGAAGATGAAATAAAGGAACCGTAGTACTTGTTAATGAATAAAATCAGTAAGAAAGGAAGAAGTTAGAGATAATGAGTGGATATAAAATTCAAATGTAGAAGCTGCAGGCAGAAGTAGCCAGTGGTTTTATTCCAGCAATGGTCTCAGCTATAAAACACTTCATTAGAGACAATTGTCTTCTGAAAAAATCCCCAAATTCTTCATTTGCACAATGTTGGGCAACAATACTTTGCCTTTAAACTACTATGTAAATATATGTTATTAGCCATTACAAATGAAACACATTCTGCTAAGTACTAACATCAACCTCATCTGATTTTTGAGCTGCTGCTTCCAACTGTTTTCCCTTGTGCTGCTGAACTGTCTTTCTGTTGACCATCAAAACAAAAATAATCTCTCAGCAATGCTGCGTTCTCCTTTTTCCATCTGCTGTTCATCCAGGCCTGCTGAGTGCTTACAGAGGAGTGTAAGTTCTTGGAGTCCACCTCACCCCAACTCCCACCCCCAGCAGAGGTGACATCAGGGAGATCGGGGTGTTGAAAGCTGTGTCTGGCTGAGGTTCGACCATCTCCAAAGACAATGACTTCAGAGCCTTTGAAAACAACCTGTTGTAGTGCTTAACCACTTTTCCTTATAGTAGGAATTTCCCTTCCAACACACAACCCTCCATTGTTTCATTCTTACAACCCTTGCTTCTCAGATAATTAGACAATATATAACACTGCGTAAAGAGAAGACAAAAACCATCTGAAGCTCATATTATCATTCAGATAACTAAGCCATAACTGATGGCACAGCACATCATGGTCCAAACATGCCTAGAACACGTTTATATGCATACCATTCCTGTCTCCATAAAACTTATCTAAGATTCAAAACACAATTTTAAGGTGGGAAGAGCTCATTTAGGTAAGGCATTCTGGCTGAAGTACAGTTTGAGGGGTACTGTTTGGGAAAGGCAAGCTTCCTTCGCTGACATAGCTTGCAATAATTAAATTGTGGTTGCATATTTCCACCTGTGACTGATCTGTACCAACAAAGACTTTGAGTTGTGTTCACACTTTGACATGCAGATACAAAACCAGGGAATGAGCTTCAGCCTGCTTCAGCATCATTAAAGGATGTAATATTCCTTATGTGCGAACTCTATCCTGCCTACTTCACACTCCTACCTTTCAGGATTAAATATACACTTGCTTCTAGTGAATAATTACATCTGGCATCAAAACTTGATTGTTTTCTTAAACTATCAGATATAAAACTATCAGATAAAGCTGAGAAGGAGAGAATGGTGAGCGTCACAGTGGCCATTTCCTTCAGCATCCATCCAACTGCATGAAGAACACTTCCCCGTGCTCTTAGGGACTAAACAAACATCCATCAATGTTGTGAACTGTTAGTAAAGTTAACATCAACATTATCATCGTGCCTTAAAAAACTCCTTGCTGCTAATTAAAGAGCATAACCCTTCATTTAACTAAATCTAAAGTGCATCCCTTTCTTACATTCACAGCTACCAACAGCAGTTAATAAATACCTCAGCGATCCATTTAATCTCTCAGCAATCTGCTGGATGAAGGATCGCTAAGACATTTATTCTTCAAAATCCCATTAGTATCTGATAAACTCTTTCAGATGAATGGTAATTTTGAATGATTCACCTGAGCAAAACAACGAGCCCACACTTCCAAAATGCCACTGGGGTGAGGTCAGGCAGAGAATGAGTCTGCCAGTGGAAATGAGTGCATTTGTCTCCTGTCAGTCCCTGACTTAGAGCACAGACAGTACTCCCATAACATTACTGGAGAAAATGGATTGTTTTTTAATTTTCAAGAAGTTTTCAAGGATTTTAGACGAAGAGATCCTTTTAAAATCCTTTGAGAGCATTGCAGACCTGTATGTGCATGGGAAACTACACCTCCTGGTGCATTTTCCCGGTGAAGGAGAATCCAGAACCACCCTTCTCTGGTGTGTTACCACATCACGTACAGCTGCCAAAATTTGTGTAAGCAAGCATACAGTACCCAGCTCTCAAAATATACCACAGCCTCTGCAGAGGCTCTTAATCCCCTCAGATGAGGGCTGCAGTGCTTCTGTACAGAAACAGGCTTTCCAGACCAAATCAATTGCAATACCTTCTGGACTTGCTAAAGCAAATCAAATGTGTTCATTTAAAATTCGACCCTGCATTAATCCTCTTTAGCAAATTTGGTACTAAAGGTTGGTTTCAAAGACATTGGCTAAGGCCCTGGCAACAATACAGCCAACAATAAATGCTACTTACAAGTGGGGTAATTGATATTATAAAGAATGCGTTAGAGGAGAAGTTGTTTTCGGTGGTCTTGCCTGGCTATGAGGAAAAGTAAGGTGAGTTGCTTGGCATGACGGTTGCTTTCAGGGTTTGGCAGTAACTGTTGCCTTCCTCACCTTGCCCATGCCCCTCCAAGCAGCAGATCATTCTGCTTGAGATCTTCCGCTTGCTCTCAGATCCACTCATCCTCATCCTTCTCTTGTGGGGACCACCAGCGCAGCCCCAGTCACTGGTTTCACATCCTCCAGGCTTCAGGAGAAGGAGTAAATCCTGCTTTTACTTCTAGGAAGATCTGAGCTGGCCCTGTCTGCAACACCTGCAAGTTCCCATGCCACTTCAGGACCAATCTCCAGCAAACAACAACCTGCCCTGCCTGCCATATCGACGATTTGACAGACTAGTCCCACATCTAGCACAGAATAAGCTTGAATTAACACTATGTTATGGCAACACTGACATTATAGCACAGCTGCACAGGAGGTCCATACTTCCTTGGATCCAAGCTGCACAGCAGCAGTGATCATCAGGCAGTTATTCTCAAACTTAGATCCTGTTTTCATCCATACTTAAATTCTGCATATAAAGAACTAATACAAAGGCCCATCTCTCTAAATAGTTGTTTAATTTCTGAAAGCTGAGTTTTAATGGAACTTCAAAGAGATGTGTATCTTGTGCCCTGTCTTAAACACCAAAATGGCTTTTGGCCACAAGGACATAGCACGCACAGCAGTCAGACACTGCCATTGGGTAATCTAGGCAATTCATCTGGGTTTTGAAATGGTTCTATGGAGACTGCCAACATGAATGGCATCAATTCAAAGTACTTTTTAGGTGACTTATGAGCTTTATATGATAATCTATAATGTTAGAGATATACTACTTTTAAGGCTGTCATCAAAAGACATGAAAAGAGAAGAAGGCATAATACCCACGCCACTTACATTACCCTGGAAAACTCATGTTTTATCATGGGATACACAACATAACTACGTTTCAATTACTGTCATTCTCATTTTCTGTGTATTCATGTTTCAGACAAGATGACTCTGAAAACAAGTACTACCACCACAGCTTTAGATGTCCCTTTTCTAAGCTCCCAATTAATTAAATACAATTTCAAGTTACCTTAAAAACTACTGTTCACCACAAAACACGAAGTTAAAAAGCCACACATGGAATCCAAATAACTGTAATAATCTTCTAGGCTGGCAAAGTACCTATTCTCTTGTGTTAGTATGATTTGGGTGCTTCACGAACAGAGGACCTCAAAGGATTCTTGAAAAATTCAGGAATATGATTTTTGTATATTTTAAACAAAGGCAGATACAGGGTAGTACCCCTCAAAGCTAAAGGAGTCTGCTTCCCCCCAGAGCTTGATAGCATCTAATCAAGTCAGATCAACTAAACAGTTTAAGGGGCATTTAAAAGTTCCTTGGAAAAGACTCAGCTTTACAGTTCTTCCCTTTTTCAATGGCTGTGGAGCCCTTCTGCCTTATCTTGGCCGAAGTATATGCCAATTCGCAGATTATTCTTAAAATAACAAGATGTTGTCCTCTAGAATTCTCAAAATCAGCTCAGGTTTTACAACTACAGGCAAATGTGCGGCAGTATACACAGGATATAGAGAATTATACTCTTTCTTGAGATTGAGAGTATTCAGTTGCTTACACCCTTCTCATTTTCTCCCTTAGGCTGAGAAAATTACATTAACATCAGTAATGTAATTGTTTCAATCATGCTTCAGAGCAGTACCTGTAGTTATTAGGAATTTCAGTGGAAAACACAATTTTAATTGAAGCAAAGATCTCTTGAACTGCTTATACCCAGGGGAAAGGCAAGCGATGTTTGGGAAGCCTTCCTTACATTCTTGTGTTACTCATGCATTCACACAATTCTCAACATCTGTCACCTGTAATTAAAAATAATGCTATTATCCAATCTCTGTGTGAAAAATGTGACATGTTGGAATGCTGGAGGGTATCTGGTTTTCCTTAACATTACTCACAAGCATTCTGTGGCATTTCATTGCACAATAGAATGGACAAGGAGGATAAGAATTTCCCAAATACAGAAGAAATTCAACCTTCAAGAGTTTAAGATTGTTTTGAATCGCATGGTTTGATCAAATTTATAACTCCTAAGATCTTTGTAAGACTCCTAAGATCTTTGTAAGGTGATGTTTCTTACTTATAGTCAGAAAGGCTGGGTCCTATAGATTCTGTGTTTCCTCCCACACTCATCCAGGTTTCTTTTACTACCACTACGTTTTTTTTTCTTCTGTGGCTTTGTGTTCATCATCACTTAAGCAAGATAATCTAAATCTAAAAGCTTTGTGATTTACACCAGAGCTCTCATCATCTTACAGCTGACAGACAATCTGACCGAAGGAATGCAGAAATATATTGTGTTGTATTATTATTCATTTTAAATATTACTAGGTAGAACAGATATTCACGTCTGTCATGCACGTAGCCCAGTGCAGCTGTATCCCAACATTTAATCATGCGAGAAAAAGCAACAAAAAACACCTTCCTCACCCCAAAGCATGGGAGTACTTCAAGGACTGCACTGAAGGAAAAGAGCAGCAGTTGGAATCAAACACTGATAAGCTGTAGATTTGGATTGTATCCATCAGCATCAAATTTTTGAAATACTATGTCTTGAGAAACAGACATCCTGCCAACTCTATATAAAGGTATGGGCCGTTACGTAAAGGGTATGTGATACACAGTGGGAGAAGAGAACTGGTTCAGCTGACACGAGGGAAGTGAGAGCCACACATTCATGGGCTTCATCACTGCTAGAAACATTCTTAAAAATGTTATAAAAGTTCAACGTTGTGCTCCACAAAGAGAGTGCTACTGAAATATTACAGTTATAGAATACAGTTATAGAATCATAGAACCATTTGAATTGGAAGGGACTCTTCAAGGCCACCTCATCCAACTCCCTGCAATGAACAGGGACACCTACGGCTCCATTAGGTTGCTCAGGCAGGAGCCTTTGAAAAAGTTGTTGCCCCAGTTACAAATCGTGGTAATTTCCAGGTAAACTGGTAATGCAGACATAAGCTTGTAACACAAAACATGGAAGTTAAGATTTGCAGCTTTAGTATTCACGTGCTTTAATACATATAACTTGGGAAACCTTATGCTTCTGGAAGAATAACTATATATTTGTTCAGGCTTGTATCTTCATGCCATACAATAACACAGGAGGAATTATCTGGAGCAAGCACAATTCCTGATTTTTCAGTTAATTAGCAAACACATTCCAGAGTCTCACATGATCCGTATTTTCCATAAATAATATGCTGAACTGATTAACTGATAAACGTCTTCATCTGCTGTCATCATCTGCATGCTGGGAGAACAGGTTTCTCTGGCATCCCATACCTCTCTCCAAGTGACAGTGTTTCTACGGCAACGTTCACATTTATTAAGGCTGGATATAGGATCACTGCTGAACTTGTACGCCTGAAGTGTAAGTGAGAACAGGCGTAGGAAAAAACACCTGTTCTGACTTACGGAGTAGGCATACAGACCCTGCAATAATTATATCCCCTGTTAAAGATGGATTAAGATAGCATCACACACTCTAAAATACAAGCATGGAAGCACTGAGAGGCCAAACACCTCGAGGTTTGACTAGCTCATTTTCTTGCATCCTTCCACACTGGTATCAGATCTCCACATAACACCACACAAATGAAGTGTGCTGTTCCAAATAGCAGTTTTCAGATATTTTGTAAGGGAGCAAAGACGTTGCTTAAGATCTAATAGATCACTGCCTAGAGAATAGCTCCCATCTGCCACAATTGAGTGGCATCTCACAGACAGGCCTGAAAGCGTGGGATAACGCCCAGAGCAGGCACCACTGAATGGGACAGAAATGACACAGGTAGTGATTGATATGAAGCTTGGGCACTAACTTGGAGATCCAGAAAGAATTCACAACTCAATGGTATGCACTTCTGCACACAAACAACTCTTCCACGTGTTTCAGCACAGCTGAAATTGGTTCGCTAACACCATGGAATTCAATAGATATTGGGAAGGATGACAGATTTAATCCAAAAAACAATTAAAAGCAGAGATGTGGCTGCCCCTGCAACACAACACATTAGTTTCGGATAGTACACGAGAGCTGCAGATGCTGCTAACATTAAATATTTAAATTGAAAAGAGAAAACCATGAAGGTCATGGGGAATCTCATTCAGAGTGAAGTTTCTCCACGTTATTAAAATATTTATGTATTCTCCTGTAATAAGTGTATGGCTTAAGGACAAGTCTGCGGCCATCACTCTTTACTCCTGTGTCTGAAGATGAGTGGCAGTGAAGTTATTCTGAAAGATCAGAATAAGAACTCATCAATGCATTTTGAAATTCAAATCACTTCCACATAACAGAATGGCTCTCTAGCCTTCCTAAATACACAAAGCAGATCGCATTTCCGAGCCTCGGAAACAATTAACAAACAGCAGTATTCTTGCAACTCTTGCATAGTATTATAAGGCCTTAGAAAAAGCAGAGATTTTGAATGGAAAAATGCCAGTATGGCAAAGCAGGGTAAAGCACCAGACCTCTGAGCAGGCACTACAGGGAGGACCTGAAATGCCAAACCTGAACCACAGTGTGAATGAGTCATAGGAGCAGCGAGACCCGCTAACTTTGCTATTTCACCACGATCAGGACAGCAACAGATCGACTGTTATGCTTCCCCTAAATGAAATTCCAGTGAAAGAAAGAGCAAAACAGGGACACGCAAGATACAGATACTGCGCATTTTATACCTATGTGAATAAGTGGATCGTTCTGATGAAACATGCTGCACTGATACAAACAAAAATGATGGGCAGGGTGGAGCGGGTTAAGATGGCAAGCTGTAAAATATGCTGGGAGAAATGAAAACAGAGCAGTATGAGAAATACCTCATGAACTGCACTGAATATTTGTGGCCTCAAACAATAAGTTGCTTAGATTGGTATTACAAACATACAGGCAAAGGCATGGTTAGAATTCTGTGTGTTTTGTCAGCATCCCTCTCCTGATGAACTCATCGCCCTGACTTTCAGAGAGGAGACCCTCCCTAGGCCAGCTGTACGCAGCCAATCCGTCCCATTGTGCTTCAGTAAAGCACAGTCTCTAGAGACAAGCCAGCAGTGAAACAGATGCAGCGCGTTAGTAAGAGGAGCTGCCAACATCAGAGCGCATCGGTTATGCATCGCTAGGCAACCCAAAAACACACACAGAAACCCACCCGCTGGAAGAAGCCGCAAGGGTGGGCCAAAGCTACACAGCTTCTTTTTTATGACAAAACCTGCACATCTCCATTACTTCCCAGGTCCCTGCTAATGATTTTCAACCAGCAGTGTTTCTTATCACTTGTGAGACAGCACCCTCTGCTGTAACAATACATGAAGACCTGATGAACCACATAAACACCTTACCTGGTGTCCGGGTGCAGCTAACTGACAGCGTCACCCCGGGGGTTGCTCAAGCTGCAGACCAACTGGCTGCCAACTCAGTGGAGCAAACGACCTCTATGTGAGGACTCTCATTTATCCTACAGAACCCATTCAACAGCAGCAATAAAGAATATTCTCCCATGGCCTGATTTCCGTTTGCTTTGTATTACCTACCCTCATGTTCTATCAGGAACATGAGGGTACTTCCTCTCTATTCTGAATGGAGATGCTCTGAACTACTGAGGAATATGGTTTACTGGGCAACATTGATGGTAGGTGGATGGTTGGACTAGATGATCTTAGAGGTCTTTTCCAACCTTAATAATTCTATGAGTCTATGAACCAAACCCAATCTCAAATTCGAGCAACTGAGCAAAATCTCAGCTCATGCATGATTGGATATATCAAAAAAGGAGAGTTTCATTCTAAAGTATAGACAGGAAGCAAGCATCTAACTTTAAAAAAGGCATTCAAGCTACTGAAAAAACTTGCACACCACACTGTACAAGACCCATTCTGCAAGAGAGCCACTGAAACACATGACAGATGGAAAAGGAATCCTGATGTCTCTGCAGCTTGTGCTGAACAGGTGTTTTCTTGTCCTTCTGTAAAGTCCTGATAGCAAAATACATCCTAATCCAAGTTATATTATTTGACCCTTTTGGTAGATTTATGAGTCATGTGCAAATATGGTTTTCTGTTCTCCAAACAGGACTGCAGATTATGAAGCAGGACTTAGATAACAGATACTGGAAATCACTCTTCATCTTCAAAAACATCCTTGCTTGGCTGTGGTCAGCAACCCTATCTCATCACGCCAGGCTAAGAGCAGCTGTTATTACCACGTCTGCTAGCATACTGCTCATTGCGACCTTTTGCAGAGATGAAACCATTCACTGCAGCCCCAGCACTTTCTTCTGTCTTGGTTTGGCTTTAAATGGTTGGCAAATAAAATCTTCCTCTTTCCCTGCCCATGAAAAGCAGCTTACCCATACTCACAGAACTTCCCAGGACAGCGCACACAACATACTGCTGTATTTTATTTTCCCCTCTCCCCCCCAAATTCTGAAGTACAAAGCAAGTAAGATCATACTCTGATTATCCCCACTATTTCCGTATGATTCTGGCATAACTTCAGAGGAGGCAACACAACCACTCTGAGTTCCCACTGCTGTGGGATCATGAAGATACACAACCTCATTAGCAAGGCAGATCTGCATATTCAGAGCTTCAGCTCTTGCTGGTACCATGTGACGCATGAGTTGGAGCTTTCATTAAAAAACAACACTAGAACCAAAAAGGCATTTCAAAACAGGCAAAGCTCACCCAGGTCACTCAATAAAACCATACTGTGTTACCTTGCTGACTCACTTTCTCTAACTTCTACTGGAGCTGGATAGCGCCTGTTAGGGCAGATAAAGTTCTTAGAAGTCGCATCACCATGGCACTCAATGGCAACAGTATCTACTACATATATTACTGTGGTTGTACGTTTTGTGATGAGCACATTCAGTGCTCACGGAACTGCACAAGGATGTCGGAGCCTTCTCAAGAGACTTTCAAGTGTTTTCTTTGTTCGGGGATTAAGTCATGGCAACAGCCTCTTATCTATAAAGATCTTTATCTTACTGCATATAGTAAGTGTGTGGGCCTGTAAGAAAACAGTAAAATAAGCCATAGCTTCTGGAAGTCACATATTTCAAAGTCAGCCCTAAGAGGTGCACAGACTTGTCTGTATCATTAGTTTGTACACCGTGGCACACTAATGTAAACTTCAGTACTGGCTACTGGACACATAATGATTTTCCATGGCTTGAAAATAACCACTGGCAGCTGACTCCTATTATTTTGTGATTTTTACGTACTAAGAATCCAGAATTGTGAAGCTGCATCAGTGCTTATACGTACAGATGAAAACTATATGGCAAAAAGTACTGGGAAGAGCAGACAATGAATCAGTTATATGAGTGTTACTCGTTAGCATTTTTGCACTGTACAACAGCCCTGAGAATGTTACGTTACTTGTGATGATAATGATGTTTCAAAAGAATTTCAGACACTAACCAAGTTTAAGGTTCTACCACTTGCTGGAAATAGCTAAATTTTGACAGTGTCCTTTCCTGATGTTATAAGCTTGTCTGTGCCAATTGATCACATCATTAAACCAGCCATCTAGAACAGACAGACTTTGATTCAGTTGTCAGATGAGCATTCCCACAGATACACCAGAGTATTAATTGTCACAAACACATTCACACAATTCAGGCCTAGACATTATATTAAATACCTGCAAAAAGCAAGAAGCACTTTCTTAGAGCATTAGAATACCCCTGTCAGATAGCAAATAGCAAATTTATCATTGAGAGACAAAGCACTAGAGGCATACTTTGTTTATTGTACTGTGAGCATCAGTATATATTAGAGACACACAAACATGACTTCCAGGACAAGGAAAAAAACCTGGAGATTTAAAGTTTTGCTCAGTAACAATCATGGAGAACCTGTAAGTTATCTGCTGGAATGCTTTCAGCTCAAAACTCGGCTTCTACAATTACAGGACACTGAAGAATATATGATGTTCTGGATCCCAAAAGCCACATATCTAAAGTTAAACTGTGAAAGACCTGAAAAGATATTACGTAAAATTTATAAACTTGTTTTCTTCTGGGACAAATTGATCTTATCTCCAAGACTCAGGGCCATTCCCTGGAAGGAAAAGAAAGAAGACGTTTATGACACTTTACTTCAATAAAATCACTTTATCCATACTAAAAGGAAATTCCATATAAAGGATTTTAAGTAGTTAGTGGCATATGAATCAAAATATATCTAACTGTTCATCTGTTTACATAAATCCTAGTGCACACCATCTTAACTCCAGGTAAAGGCCACACTGGATATGTATTACTGAAGCAGTGAAACTTAATGAGCTAGCAGCCAGTAAACCTGTCTTCAAAATAAGAAGAAAAACTAATTTGGAGCTTTTTGACCTTCCACCAATTGGAAGCATGCGCCCACTAGAGAAATTACTTCTGTCAATCCAGTCACTGAAATTCAACTGTTGAAAGTCTCAGCGCCGACAGAAGCACTCAATACATCAAGGCAGTAGAAAATAATCTCATCACAGAACCATGTTACCATTGCACAGAAACTGAAGAAGAAATGTCAAAAGAAACTGCCCAAATAAAACCACCTGATTTACAGAATGATCTCAAGGCGAGACCAAGCTGGCATATGTAACTGAATGCTATCTTACGTAAAAATGTCACTGTAAGTGTATCAGAAACATTAAATCACTCCAAAGTTTTCATAATGACATCACAAGCTAAGTGGTTTCTTTGACTGTAACAACTTCAACACAATTCTTTGTTGTGTGCTGTTTAAAATACTTCTATTATTACAGCAGCTGTTTCCTTATTTGCTTTGTTACTAAACAATTCTGTATCTTGTAGTTTTTAGTCAGAAGGTGGAAGTTCTAAAGTTCAAAGACGTGGATATACCTTTAGAAAACTGTTCTACTAAGAGACTTCAGTTTTTGCTTTTTCCTTCTTGTAAAACTGAAATGTCTAATCTAGTAGGAATAAGGCCATGAAAGCTCAGGGAGCAGCTGATGTTTATTTAAACACAAATGAAATATAACATCCCACTAGCAATGCTAAGGTTAAAAATTAAGAACTCTTGACCCAAACACCTATTTTATGGCAATGCACTGGGAGAGAAGATGTTTTAGTACATCTTACCCCACATTTTTCTCAAAATCTTACCTAATTTAATTAACACCCCCCAAAGTTGCAAGTTTTTAAAGAGTGCCTGTTACATTTTCTTACAGACCAGAAGAAGTGGTGCTCCGAATGGAAGCTGCATTACCTGGCTCTTTGCACGGATTCGTATGTGCCCAGTGACAGGAGCCTCTGGTCCAAGGTGAATTGGCTTTTCAATGCTGACATTTGCAAGTGCATCTTCTCCAAATATGGAACGTGCATAAAGATTGGCTGCCATAAAGCCACAATAACCAGAAAGTGCCTACAGAAACAACATGTGAACTCATGAGAAAGGCCAAAACCCTACAAACACGCTCTGGTTCATCTTAGGTATAGTTTTAGCTACAGTTATTAGTTGTAATACATACACACCTGAATAACGAATAGCTACTTTATATATTTCACTTTACAGCAAAAAGGATACATTGTCAAAAGGAAAGTTAATTTTGATACAGAAGAAAGAATCTTTGAGCTACTGAAAAAAGCTGTATAAAAAGAGAGAGTCCCATCAAAGCTACCACAAATTACAACAGACATTCTAATTTTCTTTTCACTGAAGAAGAAATAGCTCAAGTGATGAAATGACACAATTTGTTAACAATTAGCTTTTTACTCATTTCAGAGCATTAAGAGCTTTGGTTATACATATTATTTTGTACTTTTAACAAGCGTATCTAATAATGCGTAACAGATGCTGAACAAATTCACAGAAAGAGCACATGAAGAAAAAAGTCTGTCACAAAAGAGTCTACAGGCAAAGAGCTCACCTTCTCTGGAGTGAGGCATTTCATATTGGTTGACTTCAGTATGTGCTGCAAGTATTCATTTAGATCAATGATATTTGTATTCACCGTAACCTGTACAAAGAGAAAAAGGACAATTACTTTAATCAGCATATCAGGCACTTCCAAAACCAGCCCTTCTGCAGTGCTCTACAAAAAGCACTGCCACCACATTTCTCTTTGAGGAGCAACACACTGAGAGAGCAAGCTGCATGCCACATTACGCACTGGAATAATACACAAACTACCTCCTGCCATCCACTCAGGGGTAGAAACTCCCATTTCATTACTATAGTCTCTACAAGGTGCACATGGTACTCAGTTAAGCACACAGACAGGGCCAACACCCAATGCGTTTTACTGACTTTAGAGATTCTTTAAAAAACCCAAGCCACTAGGTATGTTTGAAGATAACCAGAGGCACCTATTTCTACACAGACACAGACAAATACAGCTAGTGTTACCTGGTGTTAAACATAATATAAGGAAGAATCACTTGTATCACAGAAGCATCTGAACGAGGTTTATATCGCATGAGATAACGTTGATACAATGAGTTAGTGTGGAACAGGAAAGAGAATGACAAGTCATCCAACAAGAACCCCAAATAACATACAGAAAGTAAAACTAACTTTGTTTTCCCACTCAAATTCTGCCCACATCTGTCTGAACTCTGCATCCGTACAAGAGGCTGGCTGGATATAATCCATGATGTCAATGTGAATATCACTGAGAACCACACAGTTTCTGTCGCTGGCAGCTCCAGAGACATCATACACTGCAATAAGAAATACAGACCACATCAATGCTTAGAAAAGTGATTTTGCAATAAGTAAGAGTATCCAGTTACCATTTGTCAGCTACCAGCTCGGCCCTGTGTTGATCTCTACCCTTTTAGGGTGCTTTCCCCAAGTTGCCACAGAACTCTGAGATAAGTGCATTGGTTTTTCAGGCAATACTGCCTAAGGTCACTTTCAATTCAGAGACTTGGGTTCAATAATCATGCTGACAATCACTCTGAAGGTAGTGTCCTCCACCAGGACTTTGAATTAAAATACAAATTTTCAGGAAGATCATCACAAAATATTCATGTGTTACAAATCATTTCATTTCCTTGTGTTTATTTCTTCATTTCTGAGCCCATCGAGCAGTTAAGAAATACCCCACACAGCACTCTGCACACACAGCTGTCCACTTACCGATATTACCAAAGATGATTCCATTTTCTGTTGAAGCAACTTTGACATTAGCTTTTATGTTCGCAAAGTCATGTGGAGCAAGTGTCAAAGGAGATGGTTTTTCTACAAGTTTCAAGTCACCTGTTTAAATAAATTTGGGGGAGGGCATCAGAGAATGTTACCAGTACACAATTATTCCACTTTCGGAACATTTACTGTCTTGTGATTCAGTTACAATGCCTACAGAGCTGCACTGCATCGCTTTGTTAATTTTACATTAAAAACTTCAGTTAAAATACTAGTGTACTCACCCAAAGGATACAGAAAACAAATGGAAACACTGACTTAAGTGGGCTTCAAATTGAGCCTGGTATTACTTTTTAACAAGCAGAAAACTGTCACTTCTGCCTTGCATTTTAATCACTGCCAACATCACAACACCTAATACTACTGTCTAGTGCCTTAAAAACAAAGTTCAATGTTCAGTATTGCATGCACTGAGTTATCTAAGAACAGGTCAAAGTACCATCTTGATTTTGAATATCATTGCTACTTTCCCTCCTCCACTAGCAAGAAATTGTAAGAGACTCCCTAGTCCAAACAGTGCCAGTGCCCAGCAGTGCTGCTCACCCAGTGTGGCCAGCTCCAGTGTGCAGTTCTGCAGAGTATCGCTGGTCTGGTTTACCACGAGCACATCCAGCACAATGTCATACTGGTTGACGTGGACATAGGCTTCTGCATAAACAGGGTCTGAGAAACCCGTCAGCTGTGTAACCTGTAAAGGAAAAGAATTCAAGGTATTTTTCTCATAAGCCATTTCTAATAGGAAATCACAACAAACAGTGCCAAAACAATAAACTACAATTGAATTCACTGCTCTTTGATATGGGCCCCCAAATCAAACAGAAAAGGCGTGTAAGGAGGTTTAAATGTCACATAACTATCTTCTCAGAAAGAGAAAAACAAACGAACAACACTTCAGCCAAATACCACTAACTTAGCCTAGAAAATATTTAAGTGACATTCTGGAAAACCAAAGTCCATATTTCTTGCATAAGCTTTCCAAAATTAACAAGTTCTGATGACTTATAACTGAATCACAGCGATCCTCCATATTATTTACACAAATGCATTTTTAAATCCATCTTCAGCTGTCCCTGTGCACACATACAATTCATAAAACCTTTACAGACAGAGCATTTTCTGAACTGAATTCATCTAAGAGCTCAAAACATTGACTAAAATGCTGCATTATACTTAAAAAGATTAGAATGAAAAATATTGACTTCAAATCGAAAGGCAACTTTAAACATTAAAAAGAATTTACACAGACTTTGAGGATAAAAGTCTGTTTTCCTAACTGGAGTTCAAGAAGCGTTTAGACAACACTCTCAGAGACAAGGTTTGATTTTCAGGTGCTTCTCTGCAGAGCCAGAGGTTTGGCTCAATGAACTTCGTGGGTCCCTTCCAACTTGGGATATTCTGTGGTTTTATGAATTTGGACATTCTCTGCCAGTTATAATAACCAGCAGCAAAAAAAAAAAACAAATTGAAACAAGATGCATTACACTTGTCAAGAGGATATAGGGAGAAGAAGAGGAGAAGAAGAGGAGAAGAAGAGGAGAAGAAGAGGAGAAGAAGAGGAGAAGAAGAGGAGAAGAAGAGGAGAAGAAGAGGAGAAAGGTCCTCAACTCTTTTCAACTCTTTTCATAGTGAACCTTATTGGGCTCTTCAAAGCACCACACAATTTCAATTTCTTTTCTGCATGCCACCAGCTTAGTCTCCTTGCCACTCTTCTTTCCTCATGATAAGGGAATAATAAAGCACAATAAAGGTTTTTTCCTCTTTCTTTCCCCCTAATCAATGAACATATGGGTCTTCCTAATCAACCAGCATAGCCTGATTCATTAGTTCCAGTATGCATCTCCCATAGTTGATCCTGCACATGAGCAGAACGAAGAGTATATAATCAAAAGAATGACTATTAGATTACCTTATTAAGTTTGGATGCAAGAGGATCAGCAGCCTCTTTCCTCTGTGTGTTTCCCATTGCTGCAAGAAGGCTGAGCTGAAACTGGTCCTCTTTTGAGCTCATTTCATTTTTAGCAGTAAGCTGCATGAAGGAAATGGGATCGTCTGGCTGAACTGTCACGTTCCTTTTCTCTGATTCCTTCTGCAGAAAAAAAATATCATAATTAATTCCCTCACCTAGTACAGAACACATCATGACTGAATCAGACATAGTCAAATGGAGACATTTCTAGGACCTGCTTGGATGTGAACAACATTAAAACAAATTCCAAGTGTTTGTGATTACATATTCATAATATCTCACCTTCTGGGAAAGTTTCTCTTCTTCTAGCTTGGCTGACAGCATATGAGAGAGGGACTGTCTGCATTCTTTGTTGAAAATATCATTCATGAGCGGAGAACATTCTGACAAAACTTTCAGACACAGGGAAATACGATCCACGTCGTCATCTGTAATGGGCTTCTTGGGAAGAGAAGACTTTCCCAAATGGAGAATAGTGGCCATCAGCAGCATAGCTTCAGCAATAAAGGACTGAGAAGGAAGACAAAGGAAACAGAATGAAAGGAGGTTATTGCATTTTTACAAAGCTTTAAAGAAATGCTTATTTCTGGGGCAAATTAATCAAATTCATAGAAATCTCTGGACTTTTTTTTTTGTACCTGTCAAGAAACAAAGCACCAAGAGCTAAGAGACTGTTCTGATATGGTGGCTGGAAAGCAGCCAGCCCTATTTGTGACCCAAATTATTGTTATACAACCGTGTAACTGGCAGTTGACTCAGGACTTAATCCATTTTATATCTGCTTCAAAATCCATTGAACAAAAAGAAAAAAGCAAACCCCACTAACAAACAAAAAAACCCAACCCACCAACCTTTTTTTGCAACTACAGTAAAAGCATGGAGATCACTTACATTTTGCTTCTTCTTTTCCTGAACTAGTGACACATATCGTAAAGCAATCTTAGTTAAAGTGGTAGCAAGGGAAGCCGCGACAAAGAAATCCCCATCAAGCAGGAATCCTCGCAGTGGAGGTCTACAAGGACAGACAGTCATCAGAAAGCCAGCTCAGAAGATACTTTAAAAACAGTAAATCACCTCGACCACTCAACTCTCCATGAGAGAGAATGTCACTTAAAAAAAAAAAACACATTTACTAGGCCTAGTAAGAAATCTTAAATACCTGTCCTCTTCCTTCTTGGTGGGCCGGGAACTACTCAGAGCACTCTGGGTTGCATAAGTACCCATCTCTGTCACCAGTTTCTGGACTGGGCCCACAGTCACCTCTTCTTCAGGTTTTAGCTCACCGGCTTCCTTCTTGATTTCAGATTCTACAATTGGGATCTAAACACGAATAGGTAAATGTTCACATGGATACAGAAGCCTCCTACAGCCGTGCATAAAGCTCATGATGTTGCATACAGTGTCTTAGAGCTCCCAAGACTTAAAGCACTCTTCATTTGTTAGTGGATATAGCTACGGTAATCATATGTTCAAGTCGCCACAGTTTTCTGAAACAAGCAATTTTTCACTCACCCTCCTAAACTTGAAGCATTCATATATTTATTCTCAGTATATGCCAGTTGCTACTTAAAAATAATTCAATATTGAATGCAAAACCTAGTTTTTGCTTTTGGCTTCTTGCATGCACAACATTACATTACAATTGTTCAAAACCCTGTATTGCATTTAAATTGTTTTAAATCCTTTCCTTAGCACAATGCATGTAGTAAGACAAACCACAGCTAGAATAACAAAATAAACACACCTCTCCAAGTGATCTGCGAACTTCTGTCATTACACTTTGTATATCCTCCTTTGTGCTGCAATACTCTCCAAGGATCCATAAAGCTCCTCGATAAATCCTAAAATAAGAACAGGAATTTAACCATGCCTTCATAATAAATTAGCATCACGGGTAGCTATTCATGGACAAATTCAAAGGGATGTGATGGGCAGGAAGCAAGTTTGATCTAGAACATTCATCCTTTCAGCTTCAATAAACTAATGAACAAGTATATAAAATAAGAATTCTTCTCTGCTACTGTTTTATTCCATCTGTGCTAAGCTTGATTTTTATAAAATTACAATTCATTACCATCACAACCAACTCCACTGCATGTTAACAAAGACTGCTGCAATTTCCCCAACTACCTGAGACAAACTAATTTCTCCTTCATATAGGAGAAATGAGAAAACAGAAGGCTGAATGAAGATTAAAGAAAAAAGGAATAGCAGTGTTTTTCAGGGTTGGGCTTATTTGTCACTTATTAACATAATGACAGAGCCAAGGACTCAGGATATCTGGAAAGAAGTGTCTTCAAACAGAAAAGTTCTCCTCATATGACTGACCCATCAGAATGCCAAGCTTTGAGTAGTTTGCAAGTACTAAAGATGCTTAGCAGATTTGTATCTTAGGACTTCTTTTTTCTGACAAATGCCCAACCTTTTCCTGTTCCCCAGAAGTGCAAATTCCCACTGCAATACTCCCTTAGTAATTCTGTTTTAACAAATGTATTACTTTGGTGTTGGTCTTCAATGTCATCCTCTAACAAATAGAAACACAATTAACAATAGCATCATAAAAAGAAATTCAAACTGATCTGTGTTCAATGTAACAAGCACCCAATCTATCATGAACAAAGAGGCAAGATGGAACCCATCTCCCTATGGTCATCTACCTCCTGCACCTTCCGTGTGCCTGGGCTGCAAGGCTTTTGGTACATACTTAATGACAATACACATTCAATGCAAATGAGCCACACACTGCTCCAGTTCTGGTTTGATATCATATCTGAGACTCACTTGACAGATTTAATTGCATGAAAGACTTCAAGCATCTTCTCAACAATAAGAGGTCTGAGGTTATCGAATCGCTGGATTGCTTCCCGCACAAATTCCAGTACGTCAGCAGCTGCAGCTTCGTTATTATCACTGAGGAACTCCATCAGCTAGCACAGCGTGGGGAGCATTAACACAAAGAACAAAAAGTTACGTTTCTATCACTGTACTTCTACATTCAGATGCAGATATTTCTTCAGCAATGAAAATTGGTCTGACTTAGTGTAAACTCACTTCTAGAAAAACCTTAGCTTCACTTATTCTTATACACAGGTGGGCAGTAAGGATTTTGAGACAGCTGGACATAATTGAATGACAACATAATTAAACGTTTTCATACCACTGGAATAACATTCGCAGCCATATCTGGAAACCGAACACTACAGGAATGCAATGTACGGACAAGCAGCTGTCTGTATTTGTCAGTATCTTCATGCTCTGTCACATTATTAGTCTTAATCACTTCTTTCTTCAGAACAATCACAAGCTGCAGAAAAGATCAAATAAAATTGAGCAAAGTCACGTATTTTTCTGGAGAATAAAAACGTGTTATGATACACGTGTAACGTATCTTTTACCTCCTCCACATTTCTTGAAGAAACCAGATCCAGAGCCAGCTGAAGGGTTTTTTTGCGCACTTCCAGATCTGGGGTACTCAACACCCTGAGGATGTCCATAACTAGATCCTGAAACAGTTAAAAAATCAATTAATAACCGCTTTGTTGCTTCAAGTTACTCCATCCCCAGTTCTAATTTTCAGTCCCCGGTGATTTTCAAAGATCTCGTGGACACAATGTATAATATAGTGGCAAACATGCAACATATCCTAGAGATTATGAAATTCAGTGCTCGTTTCATCCATTCTAACACTTCTCAGGCAAGCTACTAAGCCTTAGAATCATGGCAACATTTACCATAGTTATTGCAGGCAATAAAGTCAGCAAGCCTAAACATAAAAGACCATTCAGCTGTTTTCAACAGATGCACCAACAGAAGGTTTAAGTTTCAGAAAGGCATTTTGCACTACAACACCTGAAAATTATAGGGAAGGGAAAGCATTCAGATAGGCTGGCAAGAAAAGAGAGCTCACATACCTGTAACACTCGTTCATGGGAGGGATGCTCCTTTAATTCAACCAACCGATCCAAAACAATCAATTTCACATTATTATCACTTTCTTTAATAATCAAATCTATGTAGCATTGAGCAGCTGCCTAAATTAAAAAGGATCAAAAACATTTATATAAGTAACAAAGAAGGGAACTGGGCAAATCTTGGAGACAACTTCAGGAAAAGACAGCTTTTACTTTATTACTAAAGCAACAACTCAATGAGTTGGCCCAGAAATTAACTTGAGAACAGTTTAAACTTCCTGACGAACCGTAAAGATGGTTCCGTCACCTTGTTACAACAATGCCACAGGAAGATGCACAGCTTACAATACACAGACTTGAGTTCAAATTCAAGCAAAACCATCAATGCCCTTGCATGCTTTGAGTCAAATCTTAAATACAGGACAGGACATAAAAATTAACTGAAAACAGTTGACAGTGTTAGCATATCTAGATATGGTTTTAATGACAGCTTCTCCGTACGATATTCGTACTCAAGGAAAAGGACTGCACTAAAGCAAGAATGTAAGAATTAATACACCTGATCTTTTGAAGCTACTATCTACAATGTTTTTACTCTTATTCTAGATTAGTATATTCTATTTTTGAATAGAATTCAGAATTCCTTTGCACTCTCAAGTAATCAACACCACAAAGATAAATAGGAATGTGAGGTCAAGCAGTAATCAACGCAAATCTTCAAAGCTTCGTGTTTCCACTTTAAGAATAACATTAAAGAGTAAAGAAAGTAATTCAATCTCTGCAAACCTTCAATATTTGTTGTCTTTGCTAAGAATGTCAAGAAAACTGCAGGTTGTTACCAACTACTGTAATATATTGCACAGTATTCAAGCCTGTCCACCATCAAGTGGCATGAAGTCCTCCAGCCACAAAGCTGCAAAATACAGTCCTAGTCTCTTCTGATCAATTTCAGAAGAGGTTTTAAGACATTTTTAAACATGAAGTGTCAAAAACCACATTTTGCTGAAGTCTTCAGACTTCAAAAGTGCAAGGTATAACACGCAGTACTACAGTGCACCAGTAGGTAGTGGAATGTCTGGAAATAGCACTTCTATACCTTGATTGCAGTCGGTGCACTGGAGAGCGTAACCAGTGTTCCTGCTGCTTCATATTTCACTGCAGGACTCGATGACTGCAGCAGGTTGTAGATGCAGCGAATAAAGCGAGCCCTCTCTGATGGATTGGCATGACAGACCTACATACAAAGAAAATTAAGCAAAAGGTGACAACCTTTTCTGGGTGTAAGAAGTGTCATTCACAGTTGCAAAAATCTACTTTAAAAAGCTATTAAAATACTTTAACTGAAAACAGTATGCGATACTAGAAGGTCTTGACATGCACAAGTGGCTAAAATGCCTTTTCCAGTTGTGTTCTAACTGTTCTACTAAGGGGTCCAATACAATCTGTACATCTATACATCTATTCTTTAAATATATCATGCTATATTTTCCTTTTACCTTATAAATCAGTTCAACTATAACCAACTGTAGAATGTCACCGAATGTCTGGACTTGGTCAATGCAGGTACTCAAATAATCCAACGCTCGATCCTAAACAAACAAAAGGCAAATCATTCTAAGTTATTTCAGAGTTCTTGGCTACATTTTAAAGCAAAGCACATTTTAAAATCATACAGTCATAGAATCACCAAGGATGGAAGAGACCTCTAAGATCATCCAGTCCGACCATCCACCTATCACCAATCAGAACAAAACTACACACAGTCAACCTTTCAACTGAAAGCTTAGAAGAATTTATGAAAAAATATTAAATGTGAAGAGCAAATGAATAAACTCTGTCTATACATGGCAAAAAATGAGACACGTCTAACGGTAATCAGGCACAAAATCCAACTGCCAGTATAGCAAATGAACAGAATTTGCCATTTCTTTCTCATAAAACTACAAAAGCTGTAAAATGACAGGTAATGGAGGTCTTCTCCATCCAGTAAGGCTCACATGACAAAACTAATTACAGTTTTCAGCAACAACATACGCCTTCTTCAAATGCAGCAACTGCTCTTTAAAACAAAGACAGCACTAAAGACCTGCATTAATTTATTAGCAGATAATGAATACTCCACAAATGATGTACAGCTATCACATACATGGTTTTTTTATGAATATGTTCACACTTCTAACAAACTACGGGCTAGTTACCTGGGACATTTTCAGATATTTACTCTAAATAAATCTGGGGGCAAGTATCCTTACCTGATCTGCATGAATTAACATCATAAATGCATTTCTTTTGCAGCTTGCATCCTTCTCATTCACCAGGAAATCGTGAATCAATTCGGGAGCATCAGGTATAAGATGTTCAAAGTTTCTTTAAAAAAAATCGTAATTAAAAAACTACTGATAAGGGGGAGAACATGCAGCTTAATTGCATATCCTACACAAATGCTTACAGAAATTCAAAAAGCATGAAACAGCAACGTAGAGCTTTTGTGTAGTCATTCAAAACTAGACAGGCTCAGTGAGCGTTAAAATTGTCTGCTATTATGACAGCTAAAATATTACTCCATGAATGACTCAGCTTAATAGGAACACTTGGTTATAGTGTTTAGGTAAGAAAAAAAAAGCAATAGCATTCAGTATGTAAGTGGAGTAGAGGAAGAATGTCTTACTTCAAATAAATTTATATGCTTCTACTCCTGTAAAGATTCTTCTCTGTTTATATCAGTGGACAACGATTACTGCTCATGAAGTTTAGATACCCAAGAAAGGCATCTGTCCTTACAAACTTACCTGCAATATAAGGATCTCAGAGACAGCTGCGAAAGCAAGAGCAGTGCCTTCCACTTTTCCAAAGAAGTTCTTGACAGCGGAAAAAGCAAACAAAAAAACCCACCCCACACCAACCTTCTCTTCCTCCCTGCTCCCAAAAATTAATAGTGATTGATACATATTTATGAGGTCTCCCAAGCCACCCGGGCCACCAAACATAGCCTTCCGAACATAGCCTTGGTCTTCTGCACCCACTTTGAACAGTTTCTGGCATTTACCTATAAATGGTGTAAATTGCAAGGACTGCATTTCTGCGCACGTAGCTGTGACGATGCTCTAGGCACGCACGGATGGCTGGCATCAGAGGCTCCAGCAGTTCTGCTTCTTTCAGCTTACAAAGAAAACGAAGAGTAGAGCCCCGGATAAACTCATTTGGATGCTGAAGGTCCTACAATCAACAAGAAGCATGTTTGAAATGTCAGACTCTACAGTTTAACTGCTAAGCTCAGGTGAATGCACTTGCTAGCCTCTTCCCAAGTTCCAAAAGTCTAAGAGGACACTTCTTTATTTTTCATTAAAAGAATCCTCTTAAAATACTGAAGTCCCATGAAATTTAAAACGAGCACTTCTGAGTAATAAAACTTGCAAGTCTTAAGTTTTTTTTGCTGCACTGCACGTATAGTATGTGACTCCTAAGGCTGTGAAAGCTCACCCTGCAGGCATTCCAGCACAGTGGCTACTAGCCTCTACTGTGCTGGAAGTTCATCTGCTTGCAGTCTATTCCCACAGAAACTGAAGGATTATCTTTGTGGAGGAGCATCCCAAATACACTGCAATGAAGATATGCCAAATACAGCATCTATTCTTACTGACCCATTGCGTGTCCAAGAACACTATGGAGGTGGTAATAAGGTGGTAATAATAATCTTCGAGGCTCTCTGATTTGGAAAGATTGAGCACTAAATGTTTAATTGTAACAGGAAATGTGAAGATTCCTTAAGAGTTGGTTTGCTGGTTACCTACAATTCAGCCAGCTATGAAGCATTAAGACAAAACAGTTTGCAAGGAAATGCAGAGCGTAAGACGCTTTCATATATTTTACATAACAGAAAACTATCCACTTTCTAGAAAGCACACAGTATGGGAACATAGGCAATAAAATAAACAAGGAGCTACCTTTCTGTATGCATCACAGACGAGGATCATTTCCTGCAGAAGCCTGCCATCTGGAGTGGTCTTCGGCACTATCTCCCAGAAGACAAGCAGCAGCTTTTTGATGGTATGATCTTGGAGGGGCAGCACAAAACGTATAATGGTCATCAGAAGCCCAGGTAGTTTTTCACCATTCAGAATCATAATAATCACTTTCTTCAAGGCCTCCGTCTTCAACTTGACATCTCCTTTTTCTAGAGTGGATAGAAAATTCAAGAAAGTGAATCACCATAATTGTATACTTAAGAAGGCTAACATGCCACAGTTCCATAGGAACAGCTGTCTCTGGTCAGAAGATACAACTTCTCCCTGAAGGAGTGCAATTTAACTTCTCAATAAAATCCACATCCTCACTTCTAAGAGCATAAAGAGGAAGCAAGAGGTAATTAAAGAATGAGCCTGAAGTTTATACTTATTTCTGGGATCAATGTGTTGGAATTAAATGAATTCAACAGATTGCATCACTGCTTCAGTGCTTTCAAACAGCTTTTCGAATCAGAATACTCCAACGCACTGTGATGTTACCATCATTTTACTCCTGTTTCACTGCTTTAAACCATCTTATACAGCAGGATACCATGATGCACTGTGGTGTTATGCTAAATACTGACAATACCACTTCTGCAACAAAGATACAGCTGTGCACAGAACAGCGAGTGATATGACTTTCATTAACTAAGCCTGCCCAAACCTCAACATGTATTGCTTTCCACAAAGACTGAAACCGATGTCAAAGTTCTGCTCAGAATTTGGACAAAAAGTCACATAAGGCATATCATAAAACTTCTCAAACAGAGCAGGGAGAAGAATTTACACATTTCAAACATCAACAGAACGAAATAAACACTCATTTGTCTGAGTTTATAAAATGCAAACAATGTTCTAGCAAAAGCGTAAGGAAACTATGCAAGGGTAATTCAGGTACGATAGATGATCCTTCTAACCAGGGTCCATTACTTGCCTAGGTCATTTTTTAAGCTGATTTCAGAAGGTGGTTCCGAATCCATCGGGACATTGATTAATGTGTAGCACACGTTCTCAGCAGCAGTCATGGCTCCTGGTTACAAATGTTTGCTCAGTGGAAGATTTATTTGGACACAAGTATGAGACAACCTAAAAAACAAGCAAACAAAGCCATTTCCAAAGTTAACAAATTTTACTAACAAACAACATAAAAACGATTTCCCAACTGACTTTATGATTTGTAAAGGCTTAGATTTCTTGAGAAGCCACATTTGAAAGACCTTCCCATTTTACAAAACAGCCAAGAGCATGACACTTCCCAAAGAAAAAAACAACCCAGAAATGAAAAATCTTTCCAGTACGACAGGGTATGGTTACAGATAATGGAAGCACACAGATATTTGGCGGCCACTGAAAGAATGCAGCAGCTTTCCCCTTGCCTGCTCATCCCTCTGATCCCCACTATATTCTCACTATCTTCCTTGTGCTCTTGTGCCTCTCCAGGTGAACTGGCCCAAACTGCAAAGCCAGCTGAAAGCATCTAAATGAAAGAAAAGGGGAAAGGAAGAGCTTTCTTCCAGTTTAACAAGCTGAATCAGCCTATGAGGAAGCTATGACAGTGGGCACAAGATCTAAGAGTGGAAACCGAGGATGGCAGAACAGAAAAAAGTGGGATGGAGAGGAAAGCAGGACCACCCTTTTACATACCAAGAACAACCAGACCTGTTGAACTCTACTCTTTAACTGCTCCTATAGACTGATGAGGAAAGTCAGTATTCATACAGAGGAAAAAACTACCTGAACGTTACAGATCCATCGAAGCTGCAATTTAGATTTAGAAAAAAATTCAACCCTCATTTTTCTTTTTGTTTCTTTCTAATATAATTGATGCCTAGGATCAAACCAAATTTACTATTCTGTTTCTTAATGGAAAAATGCTCCAGTTTCAGTTTGCTCAGTTAGTGCTATGATACCATACTGATGAGCACGGCACGCTGTTAGTTTCTATTACATGTCCAAAACTGCATTTTCTAAACGTGTGCAGAAAAATGACTGTGCTCTCACTGCAGTGAGTTTTCTTGGAGCCTTACACTGAGCTTAACCAATCTTTGAAAGAAGATGTTTCTTTAAAACATGGCACTATACATCAGTCTGTTACTACACAGTGTGAAAGCACGCACTTGTTTAACGTTCCATCACCATACCTTCAAGACAGCAGTCAGCGACATGCTAAGTGAAAAAGTTACTGTCTGGGGACAGCAGTTCTGATCTCACCTCACCTCCAGAGCTGTGCTGACACAACTTTTAAGATGCAAGCTCTGTAAACCCTCCACTCCCACTGTATTTTTGAAGCAGTAATTTGAGCAAACAACACTCAAAAACCAAGCATTCATTTCCAGCTCGGTGAGCCTGGAAAGAAGCACTGCTCCACACAGAGCTCTGACAGATAACAGAGGAAAGAGAGACACAGAGCTACGGCATTGGAATGAATGAGTGAAACTGTCTTTGGATCCAAAGTCCCTTTTTTTCAGTCAAATAGGCACCTGAAGAACGTTAGGCTGAGCAGGAAGTTGTGCTGTTTTGGGCTTTATCCTCCTTCTACATAAGAAAACAACAAAACAACTTACAACAAGTAAGCAGTACTGGAAAAAATGGTTGAAAGAAAAACTGCAATACAACACCAGTTACTTTTTGTTATGAAATTTCTGTATTTTTATGGCTTCAATTCTTCAAGTAGTTCATTTGCAGAAGAAAAGGGAAACAAGACCTGTTTTCTTGCCTTGGCAACTGCTTCTAGGCAAGAGGGTGGGAGAGACAGCAGACCTCAACACTGTGCAGCCAGCACCTTCAGCTCCAGGAAGAAGCAAAGCAGGCCTGTACAAAAGGCAGCTCACGCACAGCCCTAACTACAGAAACTCCCTCAGACCCACAGCACAACTCTCCATGACACGGCAACGCGGCCTGAGCTCACGCAGCAGCGAAGCGCCTTGCCGGCCGCCGCTCCCCGCAAAGCCCCTCCGGCCGGCTACCCCACAGCCGAGAGCCCTCAGGCACCATTTTGTCTCGCGGCACTCGCATAATTTCAGTCAGGACCGCTAGCAGCCGGCCCACAGAGTTTTCCCTCAGGTGGACACCCCGCGCAGCTCCGGCCGCAGGGCCACGGCCAGGAGGAGGCCGCCGGCGGCCCCACTATGCCCCCCCCCACTCCCGTTCCCCGCCCCAGGCCCGCCCGGGGTACAGCGGGGAAGAGGGGTCCCCGCGGGGTGCGGCGGCGCGGAGCTGCGCACCGTGACGCGGCGGTGCTGCGAGCAGCGGCCTGCTCGGGTCGGACGCGGTGGGTCGGGGCCGAGCCCACTGAGCTCTGCCTGCAGCGCTCCGCTCCGGCGATGGCTGACGTGGAGCCGCTCCCTCCCGGACACCTCGGTGCTACGGCGGCCGCGATGGGACACGCCTCCTCCGTGCAGAACAACGCGAAAGAGGCGGAGCCGCCGACAGCGCTGCCGCGTGGCCGACAGAGGCGGAGCGAGGGGGGGTGTGCCACGAGGGCGGCGTCACGTGAGCTGCGGAGGCGGGCCTTCCGGCTCTTGACGTCACCGCCCGAAAATGTGGCGCGCGGCTCCTCTGTGGTAACTCAAGTGGGAGTTGTGTTTCTTCCACCCCCCGATCCCAAAGCCACGGTAGGTTCCAAAAACGCGATTACATGCTAAAGACAGTAGGGATCCATTAAAAAACAGTATCTTGTGCTGTTTAGAAAAAATAACAACCCTTTTCTTGACAAAAAAACCACACATCTCCTTAAGGACAGGTGAGTCGATTTATTTCATTTTTAAAAGCAATCCTCAGAACGTATCAGCGTAAGAGGCATACAGGTGAGGATAAAGTTACCACCAGTGGATAAACGCTCCGGTACAGCAACACGTATGGTAGTGCAGAGGAACCTGTCCACCAACTAGTGCTCCATGGGCTCTTCTGCCTTCTCTGCAGGCTCATCAGCAGGCAGAGCAGGCTTAAAGATAGGGAAAAGATGTGTTATAGGATTACCCAAAGTAAACACAAAGGACAAAGCTGTTAATTAGAAGACTGAGGACGCACTTCGCCACATCCAAGAAACACGCTATTAAAGAAAGTGCAAAACACTATCACAGATGAGGAAAAAAACTTGACAGTGGCAGGAAGGGCCTGCCACCAATCCAGCCTAAATTGACTTAAATAAGCACATCAGTTTCCAGCTAAGGGTGGATAATGGTGTATCCAGTTTTCATGCATTAACTTCTTCTTAAAAATCACGTTCCTAGAATTATATCTACTAGCAGAATTAAACATCAAACATAAAAATAATACATCATACAGCACTGTCTTTCAAGAAAACCTACTTCTATTTAGCACACACCTTTCTCTGTGGTCTCTCCTCAAGGCCTTCTAGGAATGGTGCTACATCATCATCGTCATAGATCGTAAACTCCATGTCTTTGCCAACAATCCCAATGGAAACATTCTGTTAAGCAAAGTTTTGACAGAAGTGAGAAGCATTTTTCTGCAAAAATCACTTTCCCCTGTGAAACAGACAAAAGCTTCCCACTGTAACAGAGAGGGTCACCGTGCTATGTGTGTCTGCTTAAGGAAGGCAGGCAATTTTGACAAACTCTCCCTTTAGTAGATTGTTCTTGAAAAGGAAAGGGAGGGACATTTATTCCCTACAAGAGGTAGCATGTTTCAAAAATCTTAACAGGAAAACCACCAATCAAGGATTTTTACTTTTTTTTTTTCCTCCTTTCTTTTCCAACTCTCTTTAGTTACAAATATCTGACTTTTCAAAACTGATTTTCATCTTTGCACTGTTAGAGTTCTAGAAAACAGCAAGGCAGACTAAGAACAAAAAATTAGATCAGACATAGATAAGGGCAAGACCAGCCACAAAGAGAACACCAGAATATGGCGCAGAGCTGCTTAGAAGCTTCTTGCTTAACAGTTGCTCACTTCATTTCCTGTCTAAGGTTTCTCCAACTCTGCGATGCTGGATACTCAAACAGTTTGTGTATTACATTCCCTTACCACCCCATCCCAGTCAATTAGTGACTGTGCTTACAGTACAAAGCTGATAATTCCAGTTGTACACAATGCACCTTAAACACTGATTCAAGTTTAAAATATAATGAAGCAGCTAGGGAAACAATGTCTTATCTAAATAAAGCATCACTGCCATAAAGAAAAATAAATCTCAGCTAATGAAGGAAGCAGTAGGTAAATCAGCAACAAAGGAAATGAAGATGATACTATCTAGAAAGTTTTTGGCTTCCAAGTTTCAGTGCCAGCCATTTTACATCAGCTTTGTCGCTGTCATTACTGAGAACAATGGCAGTGAAATTTCTCGTTAAGAAAACCTAGCATTTACCTTGGTGGTCAGATCCTGTTCAGCAGGAAGAGTCTCTCTCAGGGCACGCAGTCCATGTTTAACTAGCTCATTTAGATTACCTTAAGAATGAAAACAGAAAGGTATTTATGAAATACAGCACTTATCCCCAGACTCACATTCCCTTCTTCCTATTCTCAGCTGACAACAAAAAAATCAACTTGCACAGCTTGACTTTCAGAAGTCTTCTCCTTAGGTATTTCTGATACTGAAGACACAGTTGTTAAAAAAGTACACCATCAGGAACCAGCTCTTCCCTACATTTGAGGTTGAAAGCACCTGATTTTAGCACCTGCGTTGCCTTCAGTGCAGCAATAATCAAGCTATTTTCCCCCTTCATATTGTTGTTTCATATAAATTCACCACCTAAATACCTGCTATGACATACTGTACCTGCTCTGACACGTAAAAAATTCTTCCCATTCTTTAAATGGAGTAGAGGTTTGTTACTTTTTACTTTGCTTTTCTGAGCACAGCTTTTCTTTTTATTAGATCTAATAAACATCCAGATGTTAGACATGGAGATCTGTAATATTTTCTCTACAGTTTTCCTCTTCACACAGATTTACACTTATGCCAAACTCAGCCCTCAACATTTTCTTGTCTTACTAAATGCAGAATGGAACAGTGGCAGAAAATAAGCTGTGTAACAGATGAAGATCATTAGATAGCCAGGTTCATTACTCACAATCAGTAAATTCAGTCATGTGTCTTTCCAAGTAGGTTCGTGCTGATTGCGAACGAGCACCAATGGACATTGCTTTACAGTCAAAATAGTTTGCTGAGGGACAAGTTTGGAAGATGTGAGGGCCCATATCCTACAGGAAGACATAAAACAAATGTATAAACTCATACCAAGCTTGCTGGAGGAACACACATTTTCTAAAACACAGTTTTGCTCATGATACATTACATAGTTTATATGCATGCACATAAGTATCCTATATTGCTTACTGTACCACCATTCTTACCCAGTTCTTCCAAAACTATTGTTAAAAAAGTAAAAACAAATGCAGTGTTTGTAAAGAAAAGTTTTTTGTGCTGCATTTTTCATACAAGGAATACAGCTGGCACCAAAATGTTTCCTCCGGTGTTCCACAAACTGTCTTGTGCTTATGATGCATAAGCTTCAGACTTCTTGCCTTGCAAATGATGTTTTGCACACATTCTGAGTTATCTGCACAAGCAAGAAAACCTACTGTAGAATTAACCTTGCCATCAATAATTTCAGGCAAGTTGATAATTTCTTTCTACCTTCTTCGTGTCAAAAATCTTCAGGGCAGACATTCTCAGTGTGTTGCATTAAGCAAACTGTTCCTGAACACGTAAAGTAGAGCCTGTTAGTTTTTTTTAATAAAAAATGGATGTGGAAAAAAGTGTTAAAAAAAATAATTTGTTCATCTCATTTTGTACCAAAAAATAACCAGTTCTTCATTTTTTGCATAAGTACACCTCAAGCATAGACTGTGTTAGCTGTTAATTTATATTTATGGAAGTTATGTCTCAGTATGATAGAGAAAATGATTGCCTTATTCTGAGAATTTTGGTGAGTCTGCCTCCTCCTTCCACCTTCTCCTCTTTAATGCGTACTTGTACAGAATAGCATTTAAGCAATTAGACCAATTGCACAGCTTACTTACATCATAACCTGCAATGAGCAGTCCTACACCATACGGTCTTCTGCCATAGCGCTGCGTTGGTATCTGTGTTTCTGAAGTAAGCTAAAGAAGCAATCTCAAAGGCACGTCCTAATCACACTGAAAACATTCTCCTGAGCAATGCACAGATGCTCCAAAACTGTTATGTAGTCCTTACAAAGCTTTCTGTAGTACCAAAGGCTGTGTTTGAAGAAATAGTTCTCAGGACTTATTTGGAATGCCGGCACTGACTCTTTTTCACCAAAACAACATTTAGGAGCTGGCTCTCCCAGAAGAACCGAGCGGTGCATTCAACCAAAGTAATACAAACAGTTCAGTTAATGCAGCCTCATTTAATTTCTTAGCCCTTTAACTTTACCTAGGCACCTGATAACAGAATACAAGGCCTCCTCTGTGCTCCAAGCACAGAGAACATTAATTACCACAAAAAAAAAGCAAGCAGCTGCAGTCCAGCAAGTGATCATATTTTGTGCAGTGCAGTCATTTCCACCCCCACCTCCAAGAACACGGTGCTGTGTAACAAAAAACCAGCAGTAAGGGAAATGGTGCATAGCACTCTACTGCTTTTCTACCAGTTCAGAGTTCTGGGATGTTCTCTGAAAGAACAAACACGCAAACAACGTGAATAAAGAAAAATCACCTCTGAATTAACTTTTTCACTTTAGCATTACTTTTAAATTATGATATATATATATATATATATATATATATTTTTTTTAAAGAAGGATACTGCTTCCAATTAGTGACACCAAACGAGATACTGGAAGAGGTCTATCAAACACAAATCTGGAATCCAGACACTCCTGACGCATAAAATTGCTAGAAGAAAGAAAAGTCAAATCAGTGCATAGATGAAAGTCACACTAAGTTTTCCTCAGTATTCATCTGTTAAGGTTTAAGTGTATTCTTGTTCCAGCTCTGCTTGTTGAGAAAAGCAGCCAAGGGCATTACACCATTTCATTTCATTGTGACTTATAACTGTTACTTAGGAGGTTGACCACAGGCTTGAAAGAGTCTCACAGCATCGTCCACACCACCCAAGGGAAGTGCACCAGGCCATAAATAGGTCACTGGCAAAATAGCCACAGTTAAACAGTAACATGTATTTGTAACCTTACAACAATTACATTGTATTTTAGAAATTCTTCCTATACCTTCTTTGTGTTTTCCTGCATAACCAGGGAATCATCCCCTTTTAGTATATATCACCTTATTTGATCAAGCTACATGGTCAGCAGGTAGAAGGCAAATCCGTCTGAAGTTGACATGTCCAGTGTATGTTTTTACTAATAGAAGCAGCTACTAGAGAGAAATAGGTAATGCTCTTTTTCAGACTGCTTGGAAACCCCACCACACCGAGGAAACCAGACAGTTATGGTCTTACAAGTAAGAAAACCAAAGAGCAAATCTTGGGGCCAAACAAAGGAGTTCTCTGCCAACAACTTAAAATCCTTCCAGAATTTCCTAGCGAGGTCTTTGGCAAAGCGCAACAGACCAAGACCAATCCTGAGATGAACATGAAGCTTCATTTGCAATAGACTACACATGAACTTTCACTTATTGCAGAACCGTGTATGTCAACAGCTCAGATACTCACCACAAGAGTCTTGCATCAGCTGTAAGTCCGGCAATTGAGATACCGATGTGGTTGTCAACGTACAGGATTTTCTTCTGATGAGCTGCCAGCTCAGACTGCGCTCGCTACACATAAAGGGAGAGAGCTATGTGGCAGACTGACCACTTTGCCAAGCACTGTGGAGTAATCTGCTAACATTTACTGCAAGAACTGAATACGATCACAAAACAGTCAAAACAACAGCAGAAGACAACAAACAAACAAAGAACAACCTGTAAACTTGCAGCAGAAGACAAGAAAAAAATAACTCCACTTCAGTAGGAGACTGTCAGGAGAAATGAACAGATGCCTAAGTTTTGGGAAAGGAAGTGAATAGTTTTCCTGCTTTATAACAACAACATAGAACTCTTATCTTTTAAAGTGGAAATCTTTCACTTATTTCCTTCACCATTTTGTGAAAATCTGCTTAGCACGATTTTCACAATAATATTGAATAGTTTATAGCTCTTTACTGACACTAATGGAAAAGGAAAGTGATACTCCATTTGTTTTATATACAGATAAAAGTTCAGACTGTGCTAAACTAATTTGCCAAACCAAAACTTTTCCACTAACACTACCATTGGTGTTTGCAGAACAGAGTTTTAACCTTACCTTTAGAGCAACCAGAACAGCATGTGTTTTTGACTTCAGCCCCACAGTGGCTGAGCCTTGCTTGACAGCTTCCATGGCATATTCTATTTGATGAATTCGCCCCTACAGAATAAAATCAAAGGTAATCATTCTGAAATTAATCACCTGTACCATTTTATTTTTTTTTTTTAAACAGTTTTTCATTTACAGACTTTTAATTTCCCCCACCCCAACAGGCACACTGACTGCCTAAAAGCAACAGACTTCCTCTATTATCATTTGCAAACCATAGAATGGCCTGAGTTGAAAAGGACCACAATGATCATCTAGTTTCAACCCCCCTGCTATGTGCAGGGTCGCCAACCAGCAGACCAGGCTGCCCAGAGCCACATCCAGCCTGGCTTTGAATGCCTCCAGGGATGGGGCATCCACAACCTCCTTGGGCAACCTGTTCCAGTGCGTCACCACCCTCTGTGTGAAAAACTTCCTCCTAATATCTAACCCAAACCTCTCCTGTCTCAGTTTAAGACCATTCCCCCTTGTCCTATCACTATCCACCCTCATAAACAGCCACTCCCCCTCCTGTTTATATGCTCCCTTCAAGTACTGGAAGGCCACAATGAGGTCTCCCTAGAGCCTTCTCCTCTCCAAGCTAAACAAGCTCAATTCCCTCAACCTTTCATCATAGGAGAGGTGCTCCAGCCCTCTGATCATCTCAGTGGCAACGACTTCAGCAACTCACTGAATTTATTTATATTGCTGCTCAGAAGAACTTCCAGCTGAAGTTGGATGTGTAACTTTTAATCAAGTTTCCTAAAGAAATGAGTCTTAAGCAATTGTTGTGTCTCATCATCCATCCCCCAGTAACTTCTGAACATGTTATTAGTCAACTGCAGTAAAGTCTGAAAGAGGAGTAGAGGTCTCAAAAACAAGCAAGCCCATACAAGTTCTGAAAAGCAAGCCAGCAGCGTTGCAGGAAAATAAGGCAACATCCTTTCAGTACTACAGCTGAGGGTAAAGTTGCTAATTTTCTGCTCTCTAGCTGACTGACCTATTTCAAATAATCAACACATTCACTGCTACTATGCAGAAGCTGGAATTACTAAATGTAGCCCAGCTGTCTCCTACCAGTTGCAATGAATTTAAAATACGACACACTGCTGGAGTTATTACAATAGCAACATTCTGAGGATAATTTACAGGGTATATAAACTAATATAAGATGGTTTCAATTCCAAGATACATATATACACACACAATTAACATGTAAAGGATTTTTATTTCATTTACCTAGAGAAACACAAAGTCTGCTGGATGCCTACTGTGCCCTACACACAGCTACTTCCTGCCTGAGAGCAGCAAGGAATTACGTATTTATCAAATACCAAGAACAAGCTGTGAGGCTGTAAAGCCACAAAGTCCTTTCAAGCCTTTAACCTTCAATCTCACTTTGCTTGAAACAATATTTGAAAACATCCTCCCCAGTAGAGTAACTATTCATTGCTCCTGCATTGATGCCCAGAGCTTTTAGAGAATCATACCAGTGCCACTGTGACCCAACCACCTGTACTGCGCGCGTTCCTAGAGACTGCAGCAAATCAGCCATTACATGTCTTCCATGAGTCATTGGTGCTATTCAGATTTTCAACACAATTTATGAAAAATAAATACAATTCAGCATTGTTGATGACTTCATGATAGCTACTCGAAGTCACAAAAAATAACAACGCTGCTGAAGCTTATAAATGTGTGTGACCAGAATGAAAATGAATACCAAATATAAGAAGTTCTTCTCCATAACCACTGAGGAATTTTAAAAGCTCTGCAATTCTTAAGACACCAGCACAACAAGGAAATAACCCACAGGACATGTTTACTGCAGAACCAAAGCTTAAAGGCACCGGATTGGCACGGGCTGCCCAGAGGGGTGGTGGGGTCACCGTCCCCAGAGGCTTACAAGAAACACGTAGCTGTAAGACTGAGGGATGTGATTAGTGGGCACAGCGGTGGTGCTGGGCTGATGACTGGACTTGATGATCTTAGAGGTAACGATTCTATGATTTCCTAGCCTGCGTCCCACGTAAAAGATGTGCCGGTGCCCGCAGAGAAACACGCAGCATCAGACAGCAAGGTAAGGGCGGGCCGACCGGGCTTACCTGGGGGCTCCACACCGTCACGTCGTTATCGTACTGGTTGCGGAACTGGAAGAGACACAGCAACACCTGTAAGTGCGGCCGCGGGAAATGGAAGGACAGGCCCTGGCCTCCCCCCGCACATCCCCACCCCTGCGGCCGGGGCCGCGGCTGCTGGGCCCGGTGGGGCTGGTGGAACTCCCGCCGCGGGCCGCGCCAGGCCCGGCCCCGCCAAGTGCTTACTCACGGCCCCGCTCCTTCCTTTTTTCCCCTCGTCCCTTCTAACCCTGCTTTCTCTCCTCCCCTCACCGCCGCCCGCCCGGCGCTACGGGGTCGCGGCGCTGCGGGCCCGCCGTGCCGCTCACCATGCTTCCTGCCGGCGGCGACGCGGGCTGAGGGGCAGCGAGGGGGCCGCGCTCCGGCAGCGCTCACTCCGGCCTGGAGAGGTCAGACAGAGGCAGCCGAAGCCCGAGACATCGAGCGGGCGCGCCCCGGGGATCAGCGCATGCGCAGTCGCGCCTGGCCTCTGCGCGCTGTTCTCTTTCCTCCGTTAGTTGTTCTGCAAAGAAAATGCAACTACATTTCTAAATGCGTCGTCTTGCTCTCAAAAGTAGAAAGCTAAAGTACTTAACATAAATGGAGTGGTCACCAGAGCTCTTATTTTGGATGATTACAAACATTTGTATGTAGTTTTTATCTGCAAAGCGAGTAAAAAATTGCAGTGACTTCCTACAAAAAGCTCTGCAGGAGCACATGACTTGAGTGCAAGGGCAGAAGAGAATCAGATCATACTGTTTTATTTTTAAACCAGTATTCAGCTGCTGGAATTACAGTCATTCAAATGGGAGCCATATTCCATCACCCTCTGGTCTGATTACATTTCTCTTACCACTGGAGAACATCCTCTTGTACACCTTTTGTCACTGGAGAGCACTACAATATTGCCTGGAAAAAAACCCATCCAGACTGATTTTAATTATCCGACTTATTGTTTTTAAGATTTGTGATTAATAAAAACTCACTTGAGCTGAAATAACTTCCTTTCTTCAGCAGTGCTTGATGTGCATTGCAACAGGATATATAAACGCTTTATTAAGTGAGCTTGAAGCTGAGCAGCTTTCCAGTTTCAGAGCACTCAGTAAATATTGCTGTAGTCCCCGCTATGAGGCCATTCTGTAATAACTTCCTACAAGTCTGTTTACTCCACCTACAGTCAGAGAACAATAGACAGATATTTCCTTTAGTTTGGCAAAAGTGTATTAGGTTTCATGGAACACTAAACTATGCCAAGACTCTGTTGTTCTGCATATATACTGATAAGTGGAGGAGGTGATGTTAGGAGCCACATTTTTGGCCATAAAGAGGGGGGGATTTCTTTAAAACTTCACAGAAGAAAATTAGATGAAATATATACACATGCAGAACTTCCAGAAGTTAAATGAATTGTTACATAAGCACATTAAATGACAAGTAATCTTTTTCTCTCTACAATCAAAACCAAATTAACTTAAGGTCTAGCTATTAAATTTCTTCTAAACCAAACTGATTAAAATAATCATAGAATGGCCTGGGTTGAAAAGGACCACAATGATCATCTAGTTTCAACCCCCCTGCTATGTGCAGGGTCACCAACCACCAGACCAGGCTGCCCAGAGCCACATCCATCCTGGTCTTGAATGCCTCCAGGGATGGGGCATCCACAACCTCCTTGGGCAACCTGTTCCAGTATATCACCACCCTCTGTGTGAAAAACTTCCTCCTAATATCTAACCTAAACCTCCCCTGTCTCAGTTTAAGACCATTCCCCCTTGTCCTATCGCTATCCACCCTTGTAATGCAGCAGTGCAAAGGGTTGCACAGAAGCTTCTCCCCCACCTTTATAGATAAGCTAGGGAAAGCAGCAAGGCAGGCACCAGATGGAGTTTCATCTGCTCTCCAAGTGCTTCAATGTAATTGCTACCATATTCCCAAGGCAGCAGCACAGCAGGCATTAGAGACAGGAATAATCTCTACAAACAAGGAAAAGCTTACAATGGAAGGAAGTCATTCACTTCCTTCTGAATACTCCTGTATGCCACCTCTTAGGCTCAGAGAGAGCCCTTTACAGGTGCGGGGTAATGTCAACAGTTTCACAGTATATTTCTATTCAGATCTTAGTGCACTGGTCTTTAAAAGTATTAAAAGTACCTAACATTGATGTATTTGAATGTAAAATACAATAGTTAAATACAAAATGACAGAAAGGAGACAAAGCAAAAATCACATAGCTCTTTTTCAGTTAAAAAAAGTCAAACCAGAATTTTATATATTTTCACAATTTTTTTTTTCCAAATATGGCAAATAATTACTGAAATGAAGTTTGTGGTTTTTCGTCATCTAAAGTTGTTAAGAAAATTTGAATGAAAGCTTTAAATTATGGTGCCTGAAATTTAAGCAATGCATAAGCATTGTGCTGACCTCTGCACCTGGGAAAACATCACTCTTGATTTAATGGCGGACAGCAGCCTTCATGAAGTTATCTGACAGTTTTAGACAGCTTCACTGGAGATATAAAAATCCACACGGCAAACAACTAGAGTGACACAGGCAGAGCTGATTGATGCAGCAGAAGAAAACTGTGTTGAATGGCCACGAAGGCCAAACAGCTGTTCTCTAAGCTGTGTTATGAAACACATTAATGAGGGAACACAGGACAACTTTACACTAATTTTGTGATTACTAAATCTTAAAACTGCCACAATCATCCACATCACATATCTTAATTTTATAATAATAAAAGCTTCGGGAAATGGCATCCAACAGTTTCTTTGATAAAAGTTGGAAAAGCAGTTATTATATACTTGTATAGTTCTCTAGAATACTTATGTTTGTAGAAAAAGAGGATCAGAAAGTACAATTTTAATTGAAGAGGAAAAAATGAATGACAAACAGCAATCAACATATCACAAGAAGAAACAACAATATAAAATACTACAGGAATGCAAAGTAAAACTAAACCTATACTCACATTTAAAATACTCTACTTACAGAACATATATTTGAGGAAAAAAATGGCATTTTCCTCACTGTTAGTTTCATGATTAGCAGCATGATAGTCTGGATCGCTTCAGAGAAATACACAATTGACTGTTCTATGAAAACGTGTTAGATTCTCAGTAATGGCTAAACCAAATGTATGGGATTATTAGGAAAGAACAAAATATAAAGCATCATTATGCCAATGTATAAATCCACACTGCTTCTATAGCCATTCAGACTTGACTAGTGGATGCAGTTCTTGCTTTCCACCTTAAAATTATCTGACATACTGGAGAAAGGGAAAGGATGATTCAAATGATGGGAATAGCTTCATGTAAGGAACGGCCATTAAGAACAGGAGTCTTCAGTTTAAATAACAGATAAAACAAGGCAAGGTGATCAACACATTTCAAATCACAGCTGGCATTTGGTCATGGTATCAAAGAGAAACCGGGCAAATTCATAAACAGAAAAGACTTTTCAAGCCACCTTACAAAACTGCTGATACAATGTTTGAATTAAGTGCAGGAGTGATAAAACAGGTAACTTAAAATGATCATGTAAAGTCTCAAGAGAAATTAATGATACTGTTTTGTTCTGTTATGTTTCCAGCATAGTTATAAACAGCATCTGACACCTGAGCTATGGCAAGCTTGCTCTGAAGAGATTAACATACAGGAACTAAAAGGGAAGGGCATTATGCCTTCCCTTCTGCTGACTCATTAGAGAAAATGACATTCCACCAAGCCCACTTTTGGAATACCGCTCATTAAACCACATGAAACCATTGTGTTCTTGCGTACTGTAATCTGACAGTTTTATGAATTTTTTTTTGGTAAAAGATCGGCTCCATTGCGGTGAGTGGTATTACTCCCAGTGACCACATATTCCATGCAGACTGCAAAAGAAGAAATAAAACTGTTGTGCTAGCATAACAGAGAACTAAAGCAGCATCTCCATCCCCTTGGAAAAGCAGAAGGATAGCTCCTGTGAAGAAGCCCCCTGTCAGATGGGTAAGTTACTACTTGCAAACAGCAGTGCTGTTACTGTTGAGCAAGCTGGAATTGGTACACCTTTATAATGTTCAAATATGTTATGTTAATTTCTTTAGCCTGCATTTCATGACTCATGTAGTATAGTTTACTCTTATACATAAACATACTTTCTGAAGAAAAAGTGTTATCAATTAATCTCAATCTTTCTTAAATTAAAAAATCCACTGTTTAATATCTAGTAAGCATTGGGAATTTGACTACTGGGGGTTTATTCTCTGTATTCTCTAGCCTTGGAAAAGGTTCAGGTTCCCTCCTGCTTTGGAAGATATAAAGGCTGAGTAAGATGTTAAAAATAATGACAATCACATTCAGGGAACCTGATGATGTGGTTATTGTCCAGACAGTCCAAAAAAAGTTCATGGAAATGGAGAGACAGGTAATGAAAAACGAAGTTCAGTATTTTCCATCCCATAGAATTACTACCACTCTCTGAAATGTCATCTGTCATGCTCAAATTAGACCACATTGTATCCAGGTACCACCCAGGCGCACTTACCAGCAAGCTTAACTTTTTGAATATCCATGCAAACCCAAAAAACATAAAAAGTATCTTAAAAAGGAACCAATAGAAAGAAGCGGTCAGTAATAGCCTCAAGAGACTTGAAAGGTCACAAGCCAGGCAAAGTTGTAGGCTGCTCCTAGGACAGGTGGCATAGCCAAGAACATGTAACAAAAAGTGAGCTGAATCAGGCTATGAAATAATATTATGCTATATAGTAATAGTGTTGTCTTGCACATCAATACAAGCTACAAAATACCAGTATTAGAAACACTGCCTTTCAGTTTTGCCATTGCAAATTTAAATCATAAGGTAATTAGCAAACAACAAAAACAAACACCACCCACATTTCCTAAGGTTATCAATAAAATTGAATTTTTGTGACTTCACGAGTGTTATCTCTATTGAAATGAAACTAAGAATAGCAAAACACCGAGACAAAAAAAATGTGTAGTTTGCTATTTTTGTATCCTAAGGTGAAAGTTCCTATGGTGATCAATCACTTAGGTCAACATGAGAAAGGGTGGATATATTCTTCTGAAAAAGAATACAAGGTTCTCTAAGAAATGATAATCGGGAGAATGAACTACAGAAGACAGGCCTTGGAAAGTAGTCTTTTTCACTCCCATTAAAGGAAAAAAAAAAAATCAATAACAAAATCTTATCCACTGTAGTCTACAAACACTGGAAGGCAGAAATAGCTATCACATCTGTTCCAGAAGACCCTTCAGGCTACATGCCCTATTTAGTTGACTCCCTTTAAACCTAATGTAGTCTCAAGTCACCATAGTTGACCATCACTTCACATTAAATGCCCCTTATGTTTCTCAACGCATCATATTTAAAATAAAGCTGGAATTAATAATCCGTATTCAGACTGACACATGAAGCCAACAGTCCAGTTTCATATACGTTTTATCAAAAAAAAAGCTACGTAAATGAAAATTGCTCATTATCAGAACACATTCAGGATTGCATATTTGGACTATTTTTGATGTTTTAAGGATTATATCTTTTATTTTTTTTGAGAACTGGCTTACTTGATGTAAACAGCCCATATTTGGAGGTAATGCAGCTAAAACATTACTCCTTTATTAGTGGCCATTTCATAATGTAAGCATTTTTATTAGTTATACAAGTGCTGAAATTTTTCAAAATCTCTACCTGTGAAAGAATTAAGCTTAATTGTCAGCAAAGGTTGGAAATCACAGACCCAGTGGTAAAGAGACGCAGAGAGAAAGCCTTTGCAATCCATGAGACCATTAACATATCCTATTTCCTTACAGCAGACAATGCTGTCATACTAAATTAATGGGGAGACGAAGTATTATGTTCTTAGTTTTGTATTTATATTCCATAAATATTTTACAGCGAGTACTTATACATGGATCACGCAATGAAAGGTTGGCAGAATGGTTTTGCCTTATCTAGCATTGCCAAATTTCCTTCTTGAAAAATAGAAATATGTTCACATACACAAATCTGCCAGAGTCCATTAAACTAAGGCTTTTGGTTTGTTTTGTTTAAAAGAGAAGACCCTAGGAATTATTTCACGTTCCTAGCATGACATTAAGAATGTGTGACACTTCTATTTATAGGCATTTTTAAGTGCTACGTACTGAACTTATTGTTCTATTAAATCACTATTTAGGCAGTAATTCTGGTATTTCTGCAGCACGTTCTTCAAAAAGTGACCCAACCTATTCACAGCACGGATTCAGTTTTTGATTAGGAAAGACTACAATACAGGATTACTACACAAGAAAAAATAAATGGTTGATTATGCTGTAGTCTGACAGCCTTACTGTCATCAGCCATTTTTTCTTCCCCCCAAGCATTTGCCAAGTTCCTAATTTTGCTACATGGATTTTAACAGCTTTGCTGTCACTCATATCCCTGTTTCCACAGTACAAATCTTATTTGGTACTGCCAATTATTGCATATATTCCAAAACTAACAACAATGGAAGCAGAAACCAAGGCCTGTCCTAACAAATGTAAGGAAGCTTCTGGTAGTGTAAAGTCCATTGTTTGCAATTGGTCTGACACATGACTGAGCTCAGACAGTGCATCATACATACATGCTTAAATTATGAACAAATCCCACTGATGTCAGGCTTTTTCTACATCTCAAGTATCAGGTGCAGCCCTGGGCTTCTGAGCCCAGTTTATGGAAGGGTGCAGTGAAAGGCCTGAAGGGCTCTAAATTAATTCCGGACAGGCTTGTTATAACCCTGCCTCAAACCAGTCAGTATCTAAAAATCTCTGCAGTAGTTATCAGCATATCTCTACATCATCAACACATCCGCACAGCTGTTTCTTGCTTTATGAAGTATATATCAAATAAATGTATGACTATATATGTCTTGTTCATGACAGATCCCTTAGCACCAAAACATGTGCGATGTGTTTATTGCATCATTATATCACCAGGTACAACCCTTCAGATGAATACATGATTGTGTATTTGGAATAGAGGAAATTAGAAAAAATAAAGAGAAAAGAATGAGAAGATCTTTGCATTTGTATTGACAAACAGAATAGTAACTTTATGAAAAGTCTGAATAATAACATTGTGCAACTGAAGCATACAAGCAAAAATGACAGCAGTGCTTCATTATTCAGGACTGATTTATCTGTCCTGTAACAGACTTTTAAGCATTGGTATCAAACTGACCAACTTCCTCTGGTTACTAGCCTGGGGTGAACGCAGTATACTATCACTGCTACCAAATCTAGTGAATGTGAATGTTTCTCAGATCAGGAATTGTCATTTTTAAGTTGCACTGCAGCACATGCGTGTCTACATTTTAGTCTTTTCTTTAAGAAGTTGTTAAGTTTTAATACTTCTATCTAGCTTTGTGTATATTCTTCTTCCATACTTACACTCTAACACTTCTCCCATTCCAAGATCTCAATAGCATAAATGGTGTAGGACCTGTGATGAATGTTCAACAAGTACACGAAAGCTTAAGTACCATTTCTGACCACTCAAAAAGCATTCAGAAACAGAGGAAACAAGATCCAGACTGTTCTTGAAAACTACTTCATGAAGGAGACAAAAATATTAACAAGCACTTCAATATACAATTACTATAGTATCAACAAAAACAAAGAATCCATGCAGTGCTGACACAGCTGTCAAATAGATTGAGCTGCCAGAAGAACCCAGCTCCATCCCAGAAACAAAGCAGAATTCCAGACAATGAGGCCAAGGAAAGGGAAATTGACTTTTCTATGTATCACTTGGCAAATGAAGTCTATCTGGACAAATAAATTTGCCTCTTTTTGTTCTGTTAATCAGGGTATTTCTCTAAGGGATAAATAAACAGTCTCTGGCCATTTAAAAAAATAGAATTTCAATAATGAGCTTGAATAGAAAATTCAACAGAGAAGTTGAAATCTTGATGTCAAGTCAGCCTTACATTAATACTTAGATCTTGATGTAAATGCAGTGGCTTGAGGCACTGTACAAAAAGACCCAGCAGATTTTGGCAAGAATGTGGATTCTGAAATAAGTCCTACTTGAACCAGCCAGCTTTAGCTATTAAAATGATCCTAAGTATCCTGGTTTATCCTCCAAACAATTCTCAAGATTGGTAAACACACGTATGGTTAAAACGCCTTTTTTAATACCTGATGAAAAAACAGGTCTGGACATTCTGGAATGAAAAGTGTGGAGTGTCGTACTCCCAACCAAAGGAAAAGTCAGTATGGCTAGCTATGTTCTTGAAGAAAAGTCTCTAGAGCACAGTCTTGGACTTCCTGCATGTGATACGGATGCTTCAGAATACTGAATCTATTATCCAGCTTATTTAAGAACCCAGGCAGCCTGCTAGCAGAAGCATGTGATAGATGATGCTTTACTGCTCAGGAGGACAGCATAGCTCCCCTAATCTCAAGGCACTGAAAGGACAACTTCTAGCCAAGAAATCAAGCATCTGTTACAAAGACATCGAAGCATGGGTTATTACAAAAGCATTCCAGTAATGATATTGCTCACACTCAGTCACAAGCCTGTAGTCTATAATCAGTAGAAGAATAGCTAGTCTTGCTAATTCAGCTTGATACAGGTAAGATTTTCCAGCTCAAACCCTTTGCAGTATGTGATGCCTCTTTGGAATAGATGCTAAACAAACATTCTTTATGGCTGTTTTATTCTCTCTGGAAATGCAGAAGCCAAGAAAATTGCCTAAGAAATAAAGAGTAGGTGAAAGCACAGACAGCTGTCCCTGCTGCGTCAATGGAGGCTTGCAGGATTGTTCTACATAACATATCACTCTCAATAATTGGAGCGTCAAGCTTCTGGCAAAAATCTTTAGGCAGTAATCTGATAAAGGTCAACAGATGGTCAAAGATCTTATGAAAATAGCTTGGAAAGAACACGAGGTAGTTCCAAATGTGGAACTGAAGCGAGGCTGAAGCCTTTTATGAAGCACAAGTAACTCAGGAATCCTCAGAAAAGCAGCCTTGCATGGTAGTTCAGCAGTAAAGTTTTAGAACACAGGGAGAACTCTTCCTTAAGGATGAGATAATATGCCTGGATTAGAGGTCTGTCTGGGAAACAGGTAGCATGATGCTGCAGGTCTGACAAGCTTCTCTAATTGACCCAGTTGTCACGTAGCTGTCTGGCGCTAGAATCTTGATAAGGAATTGGAGGGAAAAAAGGAAAAAGACATTACGTTTTCTCATCTGAAAAAACAGGCTTGCCACTCATGGAACATACTGTTTGCATCTCATGTCTAAATAATTTAGATTTGTATTTGTGAACTATGTCCAAGTAGCTCAACTATACAGAACATACCTGATTCTACATTGACATTACACTTACGTCAAGTTTCAGCAAGTCACTTTGTCATTTAAGACTAACTTTCCAAATAAATGGTAAAGCACAGCCTAAGTTCAAAAATGCCTTGTAAAGACACCTTAAACAAGTCAGGTCCACTTATAAAAAGTTCATAAACCATTCACATAAAAATACAAAATAAATTTAATTAAGCAAAGTAGTCTGGCAACCGGAATCTTGTTACCTTACGTAGACAAAATAAATGACTATATACTCATTTTATGTCCCATGCTAATATATTTCCATATCTTCTATAAAAATGCTTCTAGCTGGACCTCTCAGAAGCATGATCTTGCTTAATGCAGCATTTCTGCCTATCCTCTCTGAATCTCTTCTACTTTGTTGAGCAGTATGAAGAATCAGGCCTCACCTCAAGATCTGAATGTCTTATATTAATTTGGCATGCCAAATTAAAATATTTTACACCAATTTGAAGTAACTGTATTCAGAAATGTTGGTCACACCCTTAGACCTGGTGAAGATCTACTTATGTAGGAGGTCTGGCTGGGGAGGTAACTGAAGTGAATAAACTATACCAAATTTTAAAGACTGGATTTGTGTTTTTAATGCTACCTGACATCTGATCTTGGCTTTTAAACAAGAAACTCCTCTTATAAAAGCAATCACCATAGGAATCATTATGGAATGGCATAAATGATACTGCAATAAGAAATCAGTTAGTGATATAAACCTAAGTGTTTGAGTTTGGTATATTAAGCATCAGAGCTAAATAGTTACTACTAATTGAACATTAGTGCAAAGCTATCATAATGCAAACTTCTGGGTTTCATTGATCAACTCTGGTAAAACTATTGCTGTGTCCAATTTACTCTCGATGTCTTTTCCTCTCAGGTTGTTGTTAATTCAAACAAAAAACCTCCAAGCAACAAAAGAACCATTCTAAATGTGATGCCTTTGTGTTTGCAGGGCAATTATTATTCTTTCATTGCATGAAAGATCAAACAGGTGCACATGACTGATTACTTCCGCATCATTACTTCGTACCCAAGTATGCCAGATACATTTTAGCTATAAATAAGCATATAAAGTTTAATCAACTGGAAGTTAATATACATGCATTACCAATTCATTACAGATTCAGAATTTCTAGTACTTCCATAGCATACCCTTATTTTTTTTTTTTAACCTAGTGAATTCAGATGTGTTTTTACAAATAGGGAGAGCCAAGTTTTTATAATCTCAAGTCTTTGTTGTTTAGGTAAAACCCCACAAGGATTTGCAGTGTTTTCTCATGGCTTTTATTTACTCTTAAAGAGTTTCACCTGAGAAAAGTGAGCATCTTGGAAATGTTTAAATACATTTTCACACCCAACTATTCTCCCTCCTCTTAACATAACATCACTCCTAAAGGCAATAAGCACTACTTCTGAGCAAAAATAGTTGAATTTAATCAAGAGGTTTATCTGTTAATGTGAAACTGCTGCCTGCTTTACCTACATACGTTCACCCTTGCAAACTAAACACAATTTGATGTTCAGAAATAATCATGATGCACCACCATACCATTATACACATGGGGAAAAGAGCAGCAAGCCCAAAGTTACAGAAGTCTTCATCTACACTTTCTGATGTGGTAAATTTGGACTCTGAGTTTTGTCAAGCCCAAAGTAAGTAATGGGCACGGGGTTCAACAAAATATCAATGCTGAAAAAGGAGCGGGAGCTGCAGTTGAGATACTAAGAACAGGCTGATTGCAAATGATTGCAACTGTACACAGTATTGAGTACAAACGTTAAAACAGTACTATTGGATTAAACAAAGAAGAAAGGTAAATTTTAGCTAAATATGGAGGCTTAAATGTACATAGGCAAGATTACTGAGACAAGTTGTTTGAAATCAGAGCACTGACACTGGGTGTCCAGGAATTGATGACAATATTTAGGTTTCAGGTTATGTTTGATAAACAACTTGGTCTTAATTAATCAAAATAAAACTGACCTAAGAAATACTGTTGGCATGCTTACCTTTTCAGGAACAGGAAGAAATGACAAATTTATCATTTGAAAACCAGACAATTTACGCCTGTTTACTATTTTACACAGCTGAATTATTTCTGTAGATAGAAGGACAAAATACTTCCACAATGATGAGCTAATTATCTTAACTGCATAATCCTCCTTTTTATTTGTCTTTTGATCTCATATTCAGTCTCCAGAAGAGATAGTTATGCAGTCACCATTACAGAATTCTGTTACCTTTCTCTTTGTTTTGTAGAAAAAATAACTCTTATTTACATATTTTGTTCTGCAGATTCATTTACATAGACTGCCTTACTAGACTATCATTATTTTGAATACTAAAACCAAATTAATCTCGAAACAAGTTTAATGAAATAACAGCTTGATAAGTTTTGAATGCTTAATATTCTGATCATTATCACTTTTTGCATTCAAGAAGTAAGATCTAGTACATCTTATTGAATGTTTTCTGTCAAGGCACTATTAGACACCATTCTTCAAAGCAAAGGTTACATTTTTATTTATTTACAAACAAAACAAATAGTGAATGTTAATAACATTTTATTCTCAGTCCATTCTCTCTTACAATATATCTACTATAATGCAATACTAAGTATGATGAACTTCTGAGTATGTTAATGCCTACGAAGGCTTCACCCACTTAACTAAACGGCAAAACACCAACTAACAGTTGAGATGCTACTCAAACGTGCTGAAACACAGGCCAGACCCTCAAGAGGTGCAAGTCAATACAATCTCTTTACTGGCTTGTATTATGCCTGCTGACAATATAATGTAATTACAGGAATTTAACAGAATTCAAATGAACATTAATTAACAAGGACCTGTCTCAGTGATTTAGGGTCAATAAAGCGGGTGTCCAAAAGACATGGAAATGAGACAAACTGATTAATTCAGCTCCATAACCCCTACCCCCCCACCTCCTCTCCAATAAATGAGGATACATGGACCAATTTTGATCTTTTTGAGAATGTATTTATGCACCTGATGCTCATGTTTTAAGACAGACATCTCTGAGAAACCAAACCAGCTGCCTAGTTAGGTTTAATCTTTAGCAGTATTAATGAGCAGAGTCCATGAAATGCCTACATTTCAATTCCAAACAGAAATTTCAATTGGCAATTTGTTCCCTAACTTGCTAAAGAAATATTAGCATGTATTCTTAAGTTTAATGTTCTTTCACTGAATGTGCAGATTTTATGATAAAATATGATTTGGTGTAAGTTATACTTTTTATAGGGATGTTACATAGGAAGAAAGTAATCTTTTTATTATAAATCTTTAATTTTGATTATACCATGGGATGACAAATTGTGCTTAAATAATTCATTTTGAGGAAGTGAAACCTGGCAAAAGTTTCATAATTGAAAAAATCCTGCATTTTTATTATAAAAAAATTGAACTCACTGTTCTCCAAATAAGCGCATGTGAAAGAGCAGCATGGTATAAGTTTATGCAGTTCTCTGGTGTCTTAAAGGCAAGATTTTGACAGCTATTTGTTGAATTTGATAGCCCATTATCTTTATTAGGAAAGGGTCCCTTCAGGGAGAAAAAAATCAATTTGTATATTATATATCGCATAGAAATGATGTTCTAAAATGTAAAAGTTTAATTAAGATTTTTCATGTAGTTAACATGAAGTGTTGGACTACTAATGTTATTTGGAGTAATACACAGATTATGTATATCCTGACAGCAATAACTGCAACAATATCAAAGGATTCTACTTGTAAATCACTTAAAATCACCACCTACTGGCAATTGCACCTTTAAAAAGTAGGAGTTCGGATATTAGCAAAATACATTTCAGCTGTAAAAATACACATCATTACATGCTTATCTGGAGATGCACATGTTGGGCCATATGAGAAGCATCTAAATTTATTCAGTCAGGAGACTGCTTAAATTAAAAACCTAAAGTAGTATGAACATATGGATACGGTAACAGAAGCCAGCATGCTACTGATTCTCTTCACAAAACCAGAAATATTGGCACCAGAAAAAAAAAACTTTGAGTGTCCAGACAAAGCTTTGTGTTGTCCTAGTTTTTATTAAGACTCAGAGTACTGATGGGATATTTCTTCTATTCGCTGACTGTTCCTCAGGTTTGCCACTACTGAGCTACAGCTTGGAAGCTGCCATCACACTGATATTCTCTCTGATACTTTCCATCTTCAGAAATAGGAAATCTCATCTAACAATGCCATATCACACCAGCTCCGTATTTCTAGTGCTGTACCCATGCTTGTTAAACTGACTACTGCTATATCCACAAGAGACATCTTACAAGGAAGTTTTTTTCACAACTTATTAGTTTTCTTTGCCACGTGTCTCTTTTTAAGAAATTAAACAAACAGTTGCCATTTGTAGTAACTTGGTCTTTGTTGTCATACAAAGATCATAATGTTGTGACTTACCTTTGAAACTGACTGCTTTGCTTCACATGGAATGCAATTGAATCTCTTCTCACCCTTGGACTTGACAAATATAACTCCTCCCTGCAAGAACAGTCACATTGTGTATAGTAAATATACTTCCAGAAGAAGACTGTTTTCCCTGTATTTTTTTCCTCCACTTAGTAGATACATCTGAGTATCCTTCAGTCATTTGTTTCCACTATACTGGCTGCCTATGAACTACTGCAGATCTCTCTAGACCTTTAGCATTCAAGACTACAAGCATCTCAGCAGTTGATATCATATCCTGCTTTTAAAAGACAGGACATTACACACAGGTAAGTTTGGGATCATCCAGGCACCACAGTTGCATCTCTGAGCCATCAAGTTGCAAGTGCTCAGCAAGCTGAAGCACACATCTTTACAGTTTACCAAGCAGAGCATTTTCAGTGCTTGGCTCAATACAAACTTAGAAAGGTAATACATAACACTGGTGTTTCTCCAAGCATTCATTTAAGTTTAGTTAAGCCTCCAGACTTCCCTAAGGGAACAGCAATTACATGGGCATGCATGTGTCTTCTAAATATTTTCTGTATTTTGCTGAATTATTATGGTGATAATAATATCATTTCTTTATTTAAGCATCTAATGTAAACAAAAACCAGTAATAAAACTGAGGTGTCCCCAATTACTGCTTGTACCACCTTAACTGTCTTTATATTGCTTTACAATTTCTTAACAAAACTGCAACATTCAAAGAAATAAATAATGAAACACCTGCATTTCCACAAAGCCTCCCGGGACTGCATTTTCAGAACAGCAGGAATTCAAGTGTTTCGGTTGCTCACAATTTAAAGAAGTGTTTTGTAGATGTCCAATTCATCTCTTGAGTACTGCAACCTGCAGACAGCTGCTTACCCACAGATATGAATAGAAAAAAAACAGTGTATGGAACTTACTAAGCAACTTATTAACTCAGAGCTCCGAAGCAAGAGAGATCCTCTTCTCCCACATACTTTTCACCCACACTCTACACTACACCAGTAGCCAGACAGTAGAAACTTGTTCCTTGAACATCAACTTCCTCATCAATTGTACACAAAACTAATAAGCAATTGATCCCAGATTACAGCTAGAAAGGTACACTACTCAAACCATACAGCTGGTTTAAGTTTTTGTTGTTTCTGGTTTCAAAGCACATTTCATTTAAAGACCTTAATACATCTAAGTGTAGGCAAAAAAATGAGCAGTGCAAACAGAAGGGAACGAATACAATTCAAAATACTCCAGAGGATGCTGCAAGGTTTAGAGATGGTTCTGGACACATGAGTTAAAGAAACAGGTTGCAATGCTCTAATGAGACAGAAAGTACTGCAATAAGAGCAGGGTAACAAAGTCTTTAGCTACAGCAAATGACAAGCCCACATGCAGCAACAGAAAGAAAGAAAGAAAAAGAGCTGCTTACTTCTAGAAGGCCTCAGGTAGGCAGGGATCTCCAGCAAGAGATGCCCTCACCTCCACTGCCAACCCTTAAATGGAGTCTGGGAAAACCCTATCTGGTCACTCAGGTAACGTTGCATGCACCTGAGCACCCCTGGGTTGGCCCTGCCTTCCTACTAGATGCTCTATCACTGCTTCAGGCCATCATTCAGCATTTCTGTACACAGGTGAAAAAATATACCAAGATTACAGCCTTACAATCATGGTTATATGCCCTGCTCTTCCTAGTTATGATGTTTTGGAATACAGAACAGAAAATAATAACTTTGTATTTTGAAATATTATAGACTCATCCTCATTTAGACACTTCCCAAACTGTAAATAAAGGCATTTGTATAAACATCTCTAGAATCAATATCCACTGTTGCACAGATGCCAGTGTAATACCAATGCAAGGTAAGTAAGTATACAGATGTTCTATAGTATACAGACAAAAGGTAAATAAGTATACAGATATTCCACAGATGAGTTAGGCGGGTAAGAATAGTTAGATATAAAGGAAAGGTGCTCACCAGTGTTATAGACTCACAAAGGAACTCCACAAAGAACAATCTCCAGGAAGAGATCCTTCCTCAGTGGAAGTCAGCCCTTAAATGGGGTCTAGGAGAGGTGGAGCCTGGCTCCGCCCCTTCCGGGCACGCAGGTGAATTGCCTTCACCTGTGCTCCCATGGCTGACTCAGCACTTGCCTCAGGTGGTTAATCAGAGGTTCAGGCTGTGATTCAACAGTTCCCATACAACCATACAATACCTTAAGAATAAACCATCACTAAAGTGCCCATTTTCTTTCATCAGTGAAGCTAGAAAATGACAAAAAAAATAAAAATAAAAAAAAAACCTATGAAATTACTGCCTTCATTACAACTTAAATTAAATACTTCGCATCTTTTACTTTAATGTTTTCTGTACTAAAGTAACGTTGGCCTACCAGTGGCAAATGAAAAGCTACTTCTTTACTAAGTCACGGCCTGAAGCAGTGATTGACCACCTGGTGGGAAGGCAGGACCAATGCAGGGGAGCTCAGCTGCATGCAGTGCACCTGAGTGACCAGAAGGGATGGAGTCAGGATCCACCCCTTCCCAGACCTCATCTAAGAGCTGGCAGTGGAGGTGAGGGCATCTCTTATTGGAGATCCCTGCCTACCTGAGGACTTCTAAAGGTAACCAGCTCTTTTTCTTCATTTTTGCATCTGCGGCTGCTGCATTTGGGCTTGTTCTTGTTTGCTGTAGCCAAAGACTTTGCCACCCTACTATTATCATCCCAGTATAGCATTACAACTCCTAAAATTATTCTGTCACAAGAAGTTTAGTTAATGCTCTTAATGATAGATGCTGTCTTACTCAAATCAAGTTTTCCTTAGGTTGAAATCCTTCACAATCAGCTTGTAAACTATTCAGGAATCTATTCATAGTTACATCCTTTTACAAGAGTATGCTAGGAAGAGTACTGTTAGGCAACAGAGAAGCTGCTAAAGAACTATACTCACATAGAATGAGCTGTGAATACATCTCTTCAGGGTGTTTTTGCACAGACATAACACTGAATTAAAAGCTAATTATTGCGTGATAAGTGATCTGAAAACAAACAAACAATAAGGTGGTGAAGTGCATTGCTGATACAAAGTTACTGAGAGTAGAAAAAATAAACTCAGCTGCGCAAATCTGCATACAACCTCACAACCCTGAGGTCATGTGCAGGTTGTGTTTAATGTAAATAACCATAAAGTATGCACGGAAAAGAATTCCATCCTTGCCTGTAAAACTATCTAGTGGATTTAGATGTTAACACTAAAGGATATCCTGTGATCTATGAAGTTAATGTCATGAAAATAGTGTTCAACGTTTCTTCAGCATTCAGCACAACAACATTCAACAATACTCAGTTTGTTGGCTTGCTTTCTTCTCTAACCAAAACAAACAATAAAAGGCAAACAGGAGATAGGAACTGTAAGGGAAGAATTAGACTGGGACATGGAAACCAATTTTTTTGGCTCAGCATAAATCCATCTGCAATACCTGATTCATAAAGTACTAATGCCACAATGAGCTGCATTCAGGGTAGTAAGGGATCATATGATGTTCTATCTCGGTACTCTTCTTTAGGCACTTTCCAATATCCACTGCTACAGCTGTATATGTTTACATACGATATTTCTATGAAGATCACAATGTCTAGTTATTTCTGGAACACGTTTTTAGCTGAATTCAATGGAATAGAAAAATGAAGGAGCTGTGATAACAGCAAGATATGTCTCAGCAAGGAAAACATTTATATCCATGTGTCCTCTTGGCTGTGGATGAAATGATGTCAGTAACACGGGAATAAAAGTAAAGGCAGGACTACCATCCCTAAAGGAAATCCACATCCTCTCTTGCAGAATACTGTTCTCTCTGTCATCCTCTGCACTGGGGGAGACCGAAGCAAAGAGTAGAAAGTTACTCTAATCCACACTTCTAATCCAAGCTTACTCTTCACGCGTTAAAAATAATGGTTCGTATAACAACGCTACGCTTTGCAGCACGTACAAGCAACTTTCCTTCAGTGTCTGAAAACAAACAAAGACGAGAAGGAAAACCCACACGTTCAGAGCCCAGCTCCCGTTTCCGCAGGGCTCGGCCGCTCGCCCCGTCCTGCACTCTCACGGCCGCTAAAGGCCGCTCACCGCCGAACGCGGCTCCCCGCAGCCCCGACGCCGCCGAACCACCCCGCTCTGCGCTGCCCGCGCCGGGAGCCGTTACCCGCCCGCCCGCTCTGTCACCTCGCGGCAGACGGACGCCGCTGCACGCGCACAGGGCGGGCACGCGCGCGCGGCTTCCCCCCACCCTCAACCCCGCCTCCCCCTCCCTCCCTGCTTCCCGCGCGGCCGTTACCGCGTGGCAGTTCGCGCGCAGCCGCTCGCGGGGCGCGTGCCGCCGCAGAGGCTTCCGCGCGCGCCGCGTGCAGCGTGTGAGGGGAGGCGGGCGGGGGCTGTTCCCCGCCGCCCTCCCACCCCCGCCGACGGCCGCTCCTCCGGTGAGCGCTGGGAGGCGACAGCGAGCTCCTCCCGCCGGATCCGTTCGGGGGAGAGCGAGCCGAGCGGCGAGACTTTTACCTTTTCTCTCTTTTCCCGTCGCTCCCCACCATGCTCCGGACGCCGCCGCCCGCGGGGCAGAAGCCGCGGCTCGGCCCGGCGCCCCTCTCCTGAGGCGATGCGGGAGGCGCCGGCGGGACGGAGTTAGCGAGACCCCCGACCACCATGCGAGAAGAGAGAGAAGCGGCCGCCTCCGTCTCCCGCCGCGGCCCCGGCAAGCCGCCGCCGCACCGCCCGCAGCCGGACGGCGCGGGGCCGCCGCCCCCTCCGGCGCTGCCCGAGAGCCTCCGGAACGGCTACGTGCGGGGCTGCGCTACCCCGCTGCGGCGGGACCCCCCGGAGAGCTTCCCGTCCCCGCCGCTCTGCCCCAGCGCCGCCGCCTCCTCCCGCCGGGCGCTGCTCAGCCTGGGCGCCCTGGCCGCTGTCGCCCTCTCGCTGCTGGCCTTCCCCGGCCGGGGCAGCGCCGGCCCGCAGGACGGCGGCGGCTGGCGGAGCCCCCGGGCGCTGCACGCCTTGCTGAGCCTCACCCGCTGCCTCAGCCCGCTCTTCAGCATCGCCTGCGCCTTCTTCTTCCTCACCTGCCGCCTGGCCCGCGGGGAGCGCGGCGCGACGCGCTGGTGGCTGCTGGCGCTGCCCGTCTGCTGCTACTCGGGGGACTTCGTGGCGCTGCGGTGGCTGCCGCCCGCACAGGGACGCGGAGGAGAGCCCCTCGCCCCCGGCGAGCCGCGGCTGGCGGCGGGCAGGCTGCTGGCCGCTCTGGGTTCGGTGGCGGCACTCACCCTGCTGCAAAGCTCCGCGGGGCTCCGCCGCAGCCTGCTCGTCCTGCTCTTCTCCGGCGCGGTGTGGCTGGTGTCGCTGACCGGCCTCCAGCCGCTGCCCCCGGCCCTCCGGCCGCTGCTGGCGGGCTCGGTGGGGGTGGCGGGCTGCCTGCTGGCTCTCTGCGGCGCCGAGCGCGGCATCTTCCCGGCGCGGGGCCGGGCAGCGCCCCAGCAGCACCACCCGCAGCCCCGGCTGCCCGGCGTGGAGGACAAAGTGCCTGCGGTCAGACCCCGGCGGAGGTCGAGCTGCGTGTCCCTGGGGGAAGCTTCGGGCAGCTACTACGGCAGCAGCAAGATGTTCAGGAGACCCTCGTTGCCTTGCATCTCCAGAGAGCAGGTAGGTGGCTCCGGGACTGCGGGGAGAAACTTTGTGAACAGCGAGCGCCGCTCGCTCTCCCAGCTCCTGTAGGTGTGTGTGCGGGGTGTCTGCTGTCACACTCCTCTTACAAACAGAGGGAAACACTCGCTCCTTAGCGTGTGTTGACTCCTCAACTCGGTTCTGCAGGATCGGTGCAATCCTTGCAGGCTGCACGGAAGCTAAATCGTACCGATACGTGAGACAAGACAGAAGGCTCGCTCGCTTTTCATACGGATTAAGTGCTAAAATCTAAGCCTTTTTGCTATCAGCCACCTTGTTTCTTTCCCCAAGTCCATCTCCTCTGCTCCTGGCAAACTTCACGAGACAAAGCCTTGCTGGCTGCTCGCACCTCCGCTTCTTCCTTTCTATCGACGAAAAGATTGCCAAGTGCTAAAGGAGAACTCGGGTTTGGAGGGATATTATTTACCAGTTTGGGGCAGTGTTTGAGTGGCGAGCTCCTTCTGCCTCGCAGATTACCGTCTCTTTTTCTCTGGTCTCCTCTTCAACCATCTCTCCCTCACTCCAAATAAATTAGCATTAGGTTTGAGCTGATTGAACTTAAGAAACTTCTCTTTTACTGAAGAGAGAGCTGTTCAGTAGAGTCTGGAAAGATGCCCGAAAAGTTCAGTTTTCTTGAATGGAACTCTGTTGGTTTCTGCCTCCTGGAAAACTTGTCAATGAGTCCTGTTTTTTTTGCAGGGCAACCCCCGTGTGGGGCAGTTGGTTTATATTTGGTAGGTGGCACATGAGCGACAGGAGCTGGGGCTGTGCTGGGTGCAAGCGGCCCAGCTCTGCTGGAGTGGACAGTTGACCCCGTACTGGAGGAGCGTGGGGGGCATTGGGAATGAATGGCAAGTGCCCTGCTTCTGTGAAGGGATTGTTGCCGCAGAACCCCCCATCTGTTGCTGTGGTGGCTGAAATTCATGAATGCCAAATGAAACGTTCTAACTTTGCTTTGTCGTGCGTTCCATAATGCACTTCTTGTGATGTGAAATAGGTCTGAGGAAATACGAGGCGAATCTGAAACAGTGCAGCGGTTTGCGAGCGTTTCTTTCTCTGCATTTACGCAATAGAATAATACAGCAGTAATTGTTCTGTGCGTGAAAGGTTAAAATGCCAGTCTGCTGGAACAGGCGTCAGAAGGTTGGAATTATCAAGTGCAGACAATGGGACAAACGTTAAAGTATTGTAATAGCAGTTAAGATATGTGGGGAATATTGTATAACAGTTTACTTTCTCTGCTCCGTTCCCTTCTAGATAGGAAATGCTCTCTGTTTGTGTCGTGTTTGTCTACAGTATAAGAAACACAGAAAATGCAGTAACAGCTTTCATTAACTTTCTAGACAATAAAAGATAATTGTTTTTATTCAACTGATTAAATGCTTCCTTTGATATTCAGTTCACTTCCCATAAAATATGTATATATTTCAAGTTAAGACGTTTAGTATTCTTTAAGTAACATCATAAACGTCAGCCTAACTAAATACCTGGAATTTATTGGCAGTACTTAAATCATATGTGTTCGTAGTAAAATGCAACTGGTTGGTAGACTTCCAGAATTTGATATCTTCATTATCACTAGAAGTGAACAGAAACAACAAAGAGATCTGAAGTTCTTTATTTTCCTCATGAAGTCTATGACACTTTACAATAAATATTTGTGCTTTATTAGCCATGGTTTAAATTGCATTCATAGATACGTGTTCTAGGCGGTGTGTTATGAGTGATTTTTATGAGGACAGTGCAGGTGAAATACTCTGCTCTCGTGTTTGACTTGGAGAGATATCAGACATTGCAGAGCTGATAAAGCGTCAGCTGCTGGGGCTGGGGGTGACACGGGGAAGGAAGCCTATGGTCTGTGACTGTATGTGACCAAACACTGCGAGCTCTTTATATTGCTTCCTTGAAGCAGAAGGAATATATGCACTTAATGCTCTTCAGAGGAGCATTTATTATGTGAGCTTTCTTGCAAGATTGATTGCATGTTTGGTAGATGTTTAGACAATACTGCAAGGCTTCTTTTTCAGTATTAATATTTTAAGATAGTGAATTTAGTAAGGACTGCTGGGAAGGTCAGTGGGGTATAAGGAATGTGCTGGTGGAAGTTCGCTGTGTCAGGAATGCTTATAATGCCAATATTAGTTTAGAGCTGTCATTCAGTTGGATGCATTTTATATGATTATTAATGCACATTGCACCCATACAAGCAGGTATGTGTAGGAACAAAAACAGGCAGGTGTGGATTTTAGTTACTTTCTGGGGAAAAAAAGGGATTGCTGGTATTGACATTAAATTTTCAGTTACTTGTTGAATTGAAATTGTCCGAGACTGCCTAAATACTGTGAGAAAAAAGTTTAGTGGGTTGACTTCTGTTTTCTTTTTCCACAAATAAGCTTAAACCAATAATTCTAAGGGATCTTTCTGCATGGAGAGTAGAGGGAGAGGGGGCAATTCCAGGTGTGCACAACCAATAGTGTTCACACAGTGGAGTCAAGTGGAGCTGTCACTGTTTTCTGAGGGTAGAGGTAGGAAGAGGCCCTGTGAGCACGATCCTACAAGTGCTTTCTGATGGGAGGAATATGTTTCTCAAATTCGGATTTCTGCTTTCTGTTTGTCAACAGATAGCAACTTTAATACTGAATGGTCGATAATTATCTTCGTTCTTACCTTTTCTATGAACATCCATGCTTTGCTGTCAAAATCTAATCCATGCCATGTATGCTTTTTTTCTGTAATATGTGTGGCTAGTGATGTAGTTTGGTGGGTGGAGGAAAAGAGTCTTGAATAGGTTTTATCCTTAAAATTTCATGATAGTGTACTTAAATGCCATTTTCAAACATACAGATAGAAATACGTGTAGAACAGAGGAAAGTAAATTAAGGCTAAGAATCATGCAAGCACAATTTTTGAGCTCTACTATATTAACAGGAAAAGTTCATGGAAATTCATATGATTTTAGCAGTAAACTGGCTTTTTGTTTCCTTTTTTCAGTATTCATCTTGGGCCTATTGATGAATCGTTTAGCTGTACAATTGCAGTATTGATTGGTATTGCAAATGTTGTGCAGGCAGTGTTTTGATTGCATGTTTTAATTACATGCTCATGGTAGCTGTACATACTGCTATCAAAGGGATTGCCTGCATTGGCTGTTCAATACTTACTACATTGTTTCTTAATGTTCTTTTTGTTGTTTTTGTTGCTTCTTGAAAGCCAGATCAGTACTGGGACTCTGAAGGATGTTGGTCAGATCTTATACATAATCTTTGTCTTGAAAAATACTGTAGTGTAAAGCATTCTTTTTACATCCTTGTGAACGCGTGTATGACAGCATGTAACTACGTGTGGGATATGAGATTCTAAAGTGTCTATTTGTCTTTACTAAAAGAATGGGCCTTTCTCATCGTGTGCATGGGACGTATGTGCAAACCAACCTGCAAATAGAGCCAGGTTTGTTTGTTTGTTTTGCTTTTTAAAATTTCCTGGCTATCTGACTAGGTTTCTGACTAGGTTCAAACAAGTAGTAAAGCTGGGGTGTTTAATGGATGAAAACTTCCATGTAGTGCTCTGTCAGCTAAAGGAAGAGTTGTCTCATGTTCAGACTGGTAGATTGACCGCCACATCTTGCCACCTTCCATTTGTAGCCATCTTATTCCTTTTATCTTGTACTCTCTGAGGATCCACTCTTATCTTGTACCTTAGAAAGATCAAGATTGACTTAGAGAGTCTAAAATGTAGATTTAACTTGAAATTAATGCAGTTTACTTAGGCACATAAAAACTGTTTGTTTCCTGTTTTTAAAACAAATTGTATTTGTCCTTAACTGCTGAGGCTATTAGTTTCCTAGGGCAGAAGATACCTGTTAATAGGTATGTTACATTGCCTTAAAGTTTTCAAGTTCTGATACAGTTTCTAGCTTTGCAGCCTAGATAGGTGAAATGTATCTCTTCTTCTATGCATTTGAGGTGATGAGCTCTTTGCAATGTTCATCTTTTCCTGTAGTGGTGGTTGTGGTGACCCTTATCGCAGGCGTACCTGCAGGCAAAGCTTTGTTTCTGTCATTCTCTGTATCTCTTGGGTTCTTATTGGTCATCTCTTGGGGTGTGGGGTGGAAATCAAGGTAGAAACGAGTCTGTGTTTAGCTGTGAATACAATCAACTTCAATGGGATGCAACTGAGTGTTGGAAAATATGCAATAAGAGTGAGTGCTCCATGAAGTGACAGTCGTGGAAAACAATTTTTGCAACTGTTATTTTGGATGAGTAAGATTATTTCTGTCTGGTTCTCTCTGGCCTTGACAGAATGTTTTGTGCCAGGCAAAATAAGAAGACTTGATAAGAGTTGCATCCTTTTTTTTCTTCTTTTTTTTTTTTTCCCTTCTCCATTCTGAAGTTTCTTAGAGTATCTTGAAGTATCATACCAGAAAGAATGGATGATTTGAGCAGTCTGCCTGTAGAGACCAATGGAGAGATTGGAGCTTAAGATGCCATCTCTATGGCAGTGATCACCAGAGCAGTAATGCGGTTCACAGAGACTAACAGAGAATGCTGAGAGTGCAGTTAAGAAGACTGGTGGCTGTTAAGAGCTCTGTTAGCTAGCTGTAGTGTAAGCTGCTTGGATGGCAGTTTGTTTTGGACAGAAGTAGCACACTAAAAGCAGGGAAACATGTTTGTAACTTGTCAGTGCAGCAAATTAGCTTGACTGTTTCTGCAGGTGTGATTTCCTGTGGACAAGTTGCAAAGAGAGAAACGAATGAAAGTGAAGACATCTGCTGAGGAAATACTGGAAGAATTTGGGGGAAGTACTGCAGGTGGTGCATTACAGGAGTGACCAGAATGCCAGTGGGGAAGAAGTTGAAGAAGCTGGGAGAGAAGTTTGTAAGAACTGAGTGATCAACTGTGTGAAAGGGAACTACCAGGATACATTGATAAAACATTGGTTTTCAGCTTTGACAAGAAAGCTGTTTTAAACTTACGCAAGAAAATGGTAGAGATGTGGAATAATAAGTTCTCGGAAGAATCTCTAGAATGGCAAAAAATAAGGATGGTTTCCATGCTGTAGGTCATGAACAGCATGTTCTGTGAGGTTAAATATGAAAGGAGTGAGAATTACAAAGTGTCAGGTGTATTTAACAGAGGAAAAGACAACTCCTGTTGAGTTGCACGCTCCTATTTGTGCATGTATGTGCCTGGCGGTACCATCCTAATGAAGGAACGTGACCAATCAAACTGATTGAATGCTATGGCCTTAGAAGTTTCAAAGATATGAAATTCCACCAAGCTTGATGAAAAAAGGTGAGTGGGAAGACCCAATGGAATATGCTGTGACATACAGCAAGTCCATAGTGTGAGCTGGTGCTCCGTATTAGAATCTCACCTGTTTTTCTAGAATAAAACTGTGGAGAGAGAACTGAAAGAACACGTTGAGGTGAGAGTTGGGGGAACCAAAGGACTTTTTCAGTGGGCAAAACCAACTCTTAGCAAGATGAAAACACAACAGAATAAATTATAATGGGGAAAAAGAATAATGGGACTTTTTTTGCAACTCAGTGGGAGAGTGAGGGAGAGAAAAAAGTGTTCTAGGAGCTAGGTACTCCATAAAAAGAATGGCTGCTGATACAAAACTATAGCTTACAGATCAGGCTAATATTTGAAAATCGATCACTTGTTTTGTGAAAGGATATACATAAGTCGATCCAAAAGTAATGCCTCCTGCTTATTTCCGTGGAAACGACAACAGCTAAGAAGAGCACAATAACACTACGTGATAGAGCAAATTCTCTACAAAACATTAGTTTTTTTTAACATAGTCATCACCATTAGCTGTGCTTTTTCACCAGTGATGAACAAGAGCCTGCATGCTGTGCCCATAAAAATCTGTACGAGTGGAAGTGACCCACTGTCATCACTGCTGAAATGCGCTACTCACCACCTCGCTGTGCTCGCATCCATTGTTTGGTCTCCATAAACATTCAGGAAATCTCAGTGGGTGCAGTTTTTTTCTGCGTGGAGGAATTCACTGCTTCATCTGTGCTTCCGTGTCAGATGTCATTTTGTCAGACTGCCCCTCTGCTGCCATCTGTCACGCAGCGACAACATGTAAGGTGGATGGGTGGGAAGGTTCAGCCCCTACTGCCATACCACCAACATCTGCCTCTGACAGCATAGGCTGACATAATAAAATAGGAGGCATTACTTTCAGAGCAACCCTCATAATTCAAATAGAGGCAGCTGCTGTCTCGAAGTTAGCGCTGATATGTCTGGTTTTCTTTTCATTAACTATCCCTACTTTTTGTAGCTTTTGTGTGTAGCCTCTTCTTTTGAAGTGAGCAAATTTACAGGTGGAGGAGCAGAAGAAGGCACAGCCAGCTAAATGATTTTTGTACATGCCTTCATTTATTTGGTAGTTCAGCATTAATGAAATGCAGTGCTGCTATGTAGAGCATTTTCTTGTGTGCCAGTGCTACCCTCGCTTTGTACAAAAGGTGTGGAAAAAGCTGACAGATTTCCAATTAAATGGCCTTGAATGTTAATCTTGTCAAGTTTAGTTACCCAGTTCTGATCTGCCAGCCTTAACGTTCCTGTCTTCCAATCTAAATACCTTAATTAAGATAAAAGCATATTTCCAGCAAATGTTTATTTGTTGTTCACTTGATAAACAAAAGGTTGTTTAATTGATTGTTAAAATATTCTTTTCCTTACATACCTTCCTTTAAGATATTCTAGATACCTTAGAAAATATACCATGTGAAGCTGTATTTGGGTGCTTTGGATTTGTTTCTGAGAGATCGTCCCTCTTTTATGAGGAACAGCATGAATTAATGAAATAGGTACGTTGCTTTTTTCTATATCCATGTTGGTAACACTCATTGGAAAAATATGCAGGTGGTTTAGTTTGGGATGAGTACTTTCAGTATGCCCAGACCACACAGCACTGCTCCCACCCCAGTGGAGTTGTGCCACAGGATTGCAGTACACCTGCCTGTTTACATCTATTGTCATTACAGCTTCGTCTGCAGAAGTGTGTAATATCAGTACTCTACTACTGAGTACTCTAATTTCTGACTAGTAGTACTTTTGGCTCTTTGGAAGAGTTTATATCCTTTCTTGTGAATTACTGCTATGGATAAGGTTTTTTAATGTTTGGTGATAAACACTGATCTTATTTCACACAGGAAATAATCTGTGTGGTGACCACAGACCCTTACAGTGGGCATGCCTTACAGAAGTGGACGGCCTTTTAGCTGGGTTTGTAGCTCGGAGGGGATATGAACTAACTTCTTGTGAGCTTTCTCTGGGGCAGATACTAATCTCTGTATTTATAGGACGTCATTAGTACTTAATAAAATTCAATGTCACATGTCTAGTTTATAGATGCTAACTTTATAAGAAAGAAACATATTTGAGAAATCTTAAGCAACTATCTTGAGAAATGGACATGGTGGCCTCTATTTCATTTGGTTTGCCATCTAAACAGTGCAGTCTACTCACAGTATTTTTGATATTTATTCTTGTAGTTCTGTAACCCTACGTATTACCAGTGCAAAAGAATTATTCTCGTTGCATAGTCTGAACTTCAATTTCAGTTCATTTAGGCTGCTTTTTCTTAGATACAAGCGGTTAAGGTCCCACGTGTAAGAACAGGAAATTTGTGTTAGGACCTGAAGGTGTGATTAGCACACTGAAAGAAGCTCAAATCCTGCTGTGCCTGTGAAATACTGTCTGCTCTGCGTTGCCCTGCATCAATTGGCTTGGACTGAAGGAAGCGAAGGCACAGGAGCACAGCTTTGCCCTTAATTAGTTGGGACGTGAGCAGCAGTCTTTACTTTATAGGGAAAGAAAAGTGTTGAGGTGGGTTACATTGTTCCCATTGAGTTTGTCCATACAATAATGCCATGAAACAGAGATGTATCCACTGTGAATTGTTGTTTGTAGCCTGGGATAAACGAACAAACCTTAATGATTTGAGGGTCTGCGTTCATTCTAACGTATCAATATAGGATAGAGCAGTGTATTTCATATCCTAACTAGTAAACACAAACAACTTTGTTATCCACTCCCTATGTGCTCTCTTTCTGTCCTTGTATCAGCTAGCTGCATAGCATCCATTTGGGAATTACTGAGGTGTGCTTTGAAAGGAAATTTCAAATGAAAAAATAGAGTTGCAATGAGAGCATTTCAATTGATTGTACACACAGATGTTTGTGTAGGCATCTGCTAGTTGTTGGGTGTTTTTGTAATAATAAAAAAGCTAAGCAGTGTTACTTAGGATCTTTCCAGTGATTAAAGAAATGCAGTGTGTGTGTCCATATGAAGTTAAAGTGAGTGATTACCATGTTATGATAATAAATAACTTTGTAAATAACTTTGTGATGCTATGGCAAAACGCAGTTGAAGATATATTGAAGACAGTTATCTGTGAACGTATGTAGCTATAGAAAAATATTCATTAGAATCTATTTACGAGTTTCTTGTTATTTTTTTATTCACCATAGAAGAATGTTTTCATGCAATGGTAATACTGAAAATTGGAGCTTCTGGTTGGACAAATTTGGTTAAGTAAGAAGATTCTGGAAGAGCTGTTCTGTTCAGAACCAGTATTTTTATTGGTTTTAACTTCATTTACTATAATTGGCAGCACTTTTGTTAGATAACAAAGAACTTTTTAAGAAGCTTGAAAATAAGAGGTTTGTGTGTAACCTTATGGAATGTATGTAACTGTTGGAGATAAGAAGGCAGGCACTGGCTGTTGCTTGTGAGTGCAGCCTAGGTTTTCAGACCCTCTGAGATGAAGGCTTTCATATCAAAGACATCTGTAGAATGGTCTGAAGGAGAAAGTAGTACTTCTGTCTCTGCGGAGGATACAAATTCTTGTGGAGAGTAAAAATCAAAGCTAAGATACTCAGGTTTGAAAGCTGTTTTGTTAAAACCAAGTAAAACTCTATTTACATATGACATTTGTTTATCAATTGTGCCTGTTATTAAGACCATTAAGGATAAAAATTCATGACAAATTCATTTGGAATCTCATGTTATATCTGGAAATATGAAATTGGTGTCCAGTTTTAATTAGGGCTCAGGAAAGTGTTACAGCTTTGGAAAGGATTCAGGCTGTGTTTCGCATAACAAAGTGATGGAATTTCAGAGCTAACTATGAGTCAGTAAAACTGCAATAATTCACCCGTAACACTTCTCCATTGAGTAATAAAGGGTATAATAGAAATGATAAATAAAAATATATAATTAATAATATATAAAGCTGCTGTTAAAATTTCATTTCTAAAGGTTTGTGCCTTAACATTCATTCTGTTAGGAAGCTCCCTAGAGTCAGCAGAGCATTTTAGCTTTCAAGTGGAAAAGGACATGTGTTTTACTGTGTTTAAGGAACAGTGTGTGTGAGTATGTATGTATGTATATCTATCTATATATACACACACACACATATATATATATTTATATGCACACATACATACTCACACACACACACTATTCCTTAAATATATACATATAGTCCTTACTTTCTAAAAATTAACAGACTTTAATATAGTTTATAACTTTGACTATCCAGAAGTAGGTGTTAACAATCTCAAATGAATGCATTCTTAAACTTACGTTTCTTCCATCTGCCTGATACTGGACAGGCACAGTGTGCCTTTAGATGCTACATCTGTATTTTAAATTCATTTTGCTCGAAAATACAAGAAAAGAATTTCCTAGAAAGTAAACGATCAATAGGAAATTGCTTACTTGCTTTTCCCTTTCTCAAAATGCCTTTTTTCTTTCTCTTTCCCTGTCTGTTGCTGTTTTTAATTTTACAGTCGTTTTAACATCTCTTCTCACCAGCGTGTTCTTTGTTCACTTTCTACGTATCACAAGACCAGTAACATAATGTTATCCAAAATCACAGACATCATTCAGCAAAGACAGAAGTATCCTGACTTGAAAAGATTTTTACTTTTTTGGAAACCTTTCAACCAAATTATTTTGGTAAAAATTGCATAGAACATTTGGTAATGCAATTTATTAAACAGAGATTAAACACTTCTTTGCATTTACAGCAGTATTTCCAGAATCCCTTATGTGAATACTATATTAAGTCCATAACTGAAAAATGATGCCTATGTAGCCTGTGTTTAAAAAGGCATGTATGTTTATGTCTGACGTACTCATACAGGCTGCACACTTCATGTTAGTATCTTGCAATATTGTAAAGATATTTGTTTTGTTTGTTCCTCTATTTCTGCAAACTGGATGCAGTGTTTGTTCACCTGCTTCATTTTCTATTAACATAATTGCAAATTTGTCACATCTGAGCTGTTAACACGTAGATTTTTGTAGATATGAGCTTATTCTTTTATGCTCAAAGAGAATCTGTATGTCTTCAGCAGTGTGGATAGAGGGGACAGAGGTTCCATGAGTTTCTTTTGGAGAGCAGTAAGCATTTAGTCATCTTGCTAACGTTTTGCCTAACTCTATTGTAAGCGGGTGAAGAAAGTGAAGTAGGAGCAGCTTTGGCTCGAGTGCTGTAGCTGTAGCAAGAACAGCTGGCTGATTAGTGACAATAGGGAATGAACTGTGCCTCAACAAATTATTTCTGAGCAGCCCTTTGTTTTTCTTCCATTCAAAAACAAGGGGAAAGTATTAGAGGGTTTGTATCCTTCAAAGTATCTTCCTGCCATGTTTTGCCTGATCTTCCTAATACTGACGTTTGTATATGAATTTGAGCTGTTTCATTCAGATTACTGCTTGGGTTGTAGCAGGATCTGTAGGAGTAGAGGAATATTTTCTGTCTTGATGTATAGAGCTCTATTTGCCATGTATAGAAAGAAGTCTGGCAATTAAATTAAACCAGTCTTCTGCAAGGAAATTCTGAACTTTATTTCTATTTTCTGAGTAATACTTTGGCTCAGCATGTCTTCTAGACTCCCAGCTGTGTCTCAGGTCTGGCTTTTAGTTCCCATCAGGTCTGCTTCACTCTTTGAGATGTTCTGCAGTAGTACCCCTGCGGATTGCAGGAAAAGGGGTAAGCCAAGAAAAGCCGGAGTCAATAGCTGTGACTTCCCCGTGTTTGCCTCTTCTCAAGTGTCATTTGGGAGGTTATTCAGATTGGTGGACAGAGCTATATTTTTTTCTTGTGTCCCAGGCAAAGCATAGCAGGAGACAGAGCTGGAGTGTATCTCACGATGGTACATTCTGTAGCTGGGAGACCGTTATAAAGCACGTAATGGTTCTGACTGTTGCAGAAGTGTGTTTGATCTTTGGTATTTGGATAAACTCCCAAACGTATCGCAGGGCTCGCAGAGACTGACCTTCCCTGCAGGATGGCCTCGTTATATATCAGTTAAATAAAGGAAACAACTAAGTCATTTGGTGCCTATTTAGGTACGAGTAACTTTTTATGCCCTCTGAGAGAACTTTCTGTGGATGTTTCTTTGCTATCTGATCCAGATAGCTAAAAATTCATTTTCTCAAAGTTATCCTGAGCAACTATTAGTTAATTTTGTACAATCTTCCTGAACCTTGAGTCCCATAACCTAAAACCATCATGTGGCTACCACAAAACCTATACCTTAAAGGACCAAGGAAAGGAAATTACCGTCAACAGTTCTCAGTCTGGAGATGAGATTTTTTCCCAGGTGGCCCTGGTCCATCTTTGAATAGAGCTGGAACCTTTTGGATCCCAGGGTAACGTTATTCTCGCTGCTACCTGCTGGCCTGCATCCTTCTCTAGCTGTTTTTCCATTCAGTTGAAGAAAACTGACTCTTGGTGAAAAAAAATTCTTTCTTTCCCTGTAGTCATAAATTTTCTTCTGCCTTCCTTCCTACTATATTGGTGCTGGAACATCAGAGTGAAGAGGAGTGCAGGAGTATGGGAAGAATCTAAGAAGAGATGCAGTGGAAGACGATATTAATGGAGTAGAAAATCCTGCTGTCTAAAACATCTCCGTTTAGAGAAAGACATCACCAGGAGGCTAGGAAGTAGTTAATTGCTAACTAAGCCAGAGCACTGATTATATCGTGTAAACATGGTAGCCCTTTTTGTTTCTTGTTTTCTAGATAAGTGTAGTTGCTAGTGCATACCAATATACTGTTTTTTTGTGGAGTTTTGTATTAGTGTACTCATTTGCCTGTATACCTGGACTTTTTTTTTTTTTTGCCCCAATGCTTTTGTTTTCTGTCATAATAAGACTAAGTTGTGACATTAGATTTGAGCAAGAAGGCCTCCCAAGAAGCTGGAAAAGCCATGATGCATTTGAAAGATTTAGACTGTCTCCTTTCATTGGAAAACCAGGTCTAGAGTTCTTTTTAGAGCAGTGAGCAGTTCTAACTTGATATGAACCTGGCCTTTGTTGGGGGGGAGGGAGGGAAGCAAAATAGTCACTAGCATTGTCTTCTTCCTGCACCTTCACCTTTTTGATATCTTCCTGACCACTGCAGAGAACTAGATGCTACGATAGGTGATTTTGTTGGCTGTCATCTGTCTGTTTCAGAAGGCTTTGAGGGATTTCACACTTAAAATTGTACTGGGTAAATCAATTGGTGAAGGTGAGAGACTTGTTTTTAAACAATAAACTTCACGTGCATTTTGCCTTTATGAAGCACTGCCCAGAGTTTTTTTTAACAAAAACAGTGACCTTTAGCTTTCCTTTTTGCATCCTTTGTGCCCTGAGATTATTCCATAATACTGAAAAAATAGTTAAGGTTTGCACCAGATAAACACTGATGTCAGCACGTAACAGTTCTGTGCTGGAAATAATTTGTTGCGTGTTTATTCCTGTCACCAAATAGCCAAATTCAAACTCGCATTTAAAAGGGACTCCTGAAATTGTCCACACTGTTTTGTACAATCTATTATCAGGCCAATGCGTGCGCGCTTTGATTAAATGATGATCCTAAAATTATCATTATCAATTTGCTCTAGAGTCCACAGTTCCTCTGGAAGAGATGATAAGTAAGATTCTGGAGTTGTAAAATTACTATCTATTGGAGGTACACAGAATTGGATGCTTTATGTAAGATCTGCAGGTGTTGAAGCTCTTTACGTTTGAATGGGCAGAGGCTCTCGGTAGCACTCCTGTTTTTTGTTTAAAATGCAAATTCAAAGATAAATTACGGACTTTTATTTAAGACCGTTTTCTTTTTCATGTTTTTTTTCCTCAATTCAAAAGAGAATGCAGCTTAGGCAGCCTGTGCAGGAGTGTGAGAAAGTTAAGAATGCGTTTATAAAACATTTCTGTACAAGTTGATTTCCAGATACGATAGGTTAACCATAAGGCTGTTAACCAAGGGTTAAGCTCAGTGTGTTTCGCTGGCTGCCGAGTGAAACAGGATGCAGTGACTACATTGTCAGACTGCTGGTGTGAGTGCAAACAGATGAGGAAATGCTGGATCAGGCACTTCAGCAACTTGGGCTGTTACCGAGGAAACCGTTTGCGTCATACTTGCCAGCAATTAGCTTACAGTTCTTTTATTTTTGATAGTGTTGCAAGCTGAACTTGACTGTTACAAAGGAAAAGGCTGCCTTCATCTCCAACTGTTAGGTTGTGGCTGAGCTGTGGCTGGCGCTCATGAGAATTCGCGAGTGCAACTTGGGATAAATTGCAGTTATTTCAACTCTGCAGCCTGCTTCTGCAAATAGCACTGAGTTGCGCTTGGTTCTGGACGATGTGCAATCGCATTTTTTCTTTTCACAGCGACTGATCATCCCCTGTTAATGAAATTAAACACTGCTCGAGTTTCAGCAGTGCTTCCCCACCTTGTCTAGCAGTTATATCAAAGTATTCTTGCATGTACAGAAATGTTACATATCCATTTTGAAAACTGTTGTTTTCATATTACTTGAGGCTTAACCTCTGAAGTAAGAGATTCTCTTCCTAATATATGTATATATTTACTGTATTGATTAAACTTCAGCAACTTTCAGTGTTACCTAATTACTGATTTAAACTGGGGAGTGTTGAAAACAGTATGTGTTTTGTCTCAGAAAATTATTATTCCTTCTGCATTTCACTTAAACTGTGAACAAAGTCACAGCGGCTGGTTTAATATTGATGTATGTTGTTAATATGGGAATTGCCTTATGGCTGCCTACGGGAAGTTAGTTTTTAGAGGAAAATCATGCAGTGAAAAGCAGGTTAAACCAAGAATATTCGTTGCTGTCTTTACCTTTCTGTTGTTGTTATGTGAATAAATGAACTGCTGTTAATAGGACGTAGTTGCAGGCTAAACCTGTTAAGATGTCTGGTACACAGTACACGCATTGCTGTGCTTGTATTAAGCTTAATAAGTTATTATCTTATCTATCTTCAAGTACTAGGATTTTCAATTTACTTTGGAAGAAGCTGTCCAACTTTTTTTATTTTTTTAAAGGAGGGTGTTTTTTTTTTTTAGTAATACTGACAGATGATCACCTAGAGCTCTATCTGAAGTCTATAGGGAAAGCTACTTTAAAAACAAACAAGTAAAAGAACTTAAATAAGAGGCATGGAAAGATTGCTGTGGATACCTGTGGTTCTGCACAGTTGTGGTAGAGTAACTTGTCCACAAAAGTCCAGCAGCCTGTGTTTTGGAGGGCATTTTTTACACTGTATACAAATGTTGTCTATACTTAGCTGGCCATTTGGATTGCATTCCACACTGGTATTGCTGCCTACCTGGACTGAGAACTTTCTATGGGATTACCTTTGTTGTTGTTAATATTATAAAAATATTTGGGGTGGGTGGAGTTGGCTGAAGCACTGAGATGCTGTTCCAAAGGAAGAATGACTGCTTTTGCTGCTAGTTTGAAGTGGTTTGACTGACTTGTCCAGCCTCACTAACAGAAGTCGTCGTGTGTGGCCATTGCTTGATATGTGCTCTATTTGGTGTGCATTCATATCTCCACCTCAAGTTAGAAAGTTTTACCATTCAGGGCAGTGAGTACTGGGATTTAAATCTGTAGTTAACAAATGCTTAATAGAGGTGTTAACAAAACAGGACCTGGATATCTGAAGTTTATGTGAATTTTATTTATTGCTGACAGTAAATTGGAAGTTATGGTGCTGACAGATCACAGTTGGATTATGTGAGTGTATGTCTAGGAACTTTGCCATTTGTTTAGGCAAATGCCTGCAAGTTATGCAATGCATCGAACGTATTGAATATTTTGTTGTATCCTCATTTAGTCATTTTGCCCCGTAAGCCTTGTCATCATCTTCATTGAATGAGGTGGGAGTTATATGACCACATTCTTATTTTTAATGCTGTTTAATTATCTCAATTTAATCTTCATTCTGGCACTTGTTAGTTATTTTCAGAGTGCTTTTGTAAGCTAACAATACTCAGTTATTTTCTTTCCCAAATTTCATATTGTCAGCCTGACTGTTCAGTATATACGCACGTTTCAAGAGATTAGTTGGTAATAACAGATGTAATGGCAGTAGGAATACCTGGTAGTATCTGGCAGTACCCGGTGTATAATCTTGCAGGCAGTGTGGTAGGGGACCATGTTTTTCCAAAGTGTGTGAAGTTCCATGTGATTTCTGGAGCAGTATTTGTTTTATATAGATTATAGATGTGTCTGTTGTCAGTCTCTTGAGTGCGTAAGTCAGCTCATCTCACACTGTACGTCCTATAACTTTCAGAACCTGTCGTATAGTAGAGTGCTATGAAAGAGAAAATGGTCCCTTCCATCTTCCTGTGATTGTGATTCTTACTGAGGTTAGCAAATCTGGAAATTGTTCTTTGCAACTCTTACACTGTGCAGTACTATATAGAAAATTGCACTGAGAACAGCAAGGAAGTGACCAATCGTCCATTGTTTCTTAGCGTATAGAGGCAAAATAGCCAGCAGTAAGATCACCTAATGCAGAAAGCTTTGCGTGGCAGGAATATTTTCATGTTTTTGAGCAATGCAGAGAGTATTTTTCATCTGTGCCTTCTGTTCTGATACGTGGTTATGAGCTTAAATGATCATTAGGATCACCTATGATGGTTTTTAAAATTGTTTTTCCCACTGTCTCATTTGAATAAAATTCTTCCAGACCTTTCTCTTTTAAAGCCATCTTTGCTAATTACCCTGTTTTGTTTCAATTCAGTCATTAAGAGCAATACAAGTAGCGATGTAAATTTACTTCTGTTCACCAGCCCCTTTCTCCTGATATATTTACTCTAAGTAGGAGGCTTCTCTACAGCTCCACCCCGAGGAAATCCCAAGTTTAGGCTGTAGTAAACCTGTCAGTGGACTGCTTTGTTTATTTTGGAGTTTTTGAGAGTAAAAGCTATGGGGAGTTACTGAGAGACATGACTGAGCCACCTCTAAAAACTTCCAGGCGTGTCACACATTTTCCTTTTGTGTTTTCATGTTCATATATCGTCTGTGTCCAAATAAGGAATTATTTCACAATCTTTTCAGTGTTAATTTTCAGCTCTGTCAGTTTGGTATCCACGTAGAATCTGAGTCCTTTATTCAGTACGATTTAACAGTTTACCTAAATCTTGTGGAATGGAGAGCTCTTTTCTCATTGCCTTACGTGTCAGTTGCAAGTGATCTTTCTGGGTCATCATATTCCACTATAATTTTCTTTGGGGATGCTAATTTTATTTAAATAAATTGATTTAAAATGTCTTCTGTGTACAGCAGCTGTTTAGAGGAGATGTTTACTAAGATGCGCTCTGGAGACAGGGGCTTGAAGGGTTTTTAAGATCAAATGATATTAGTAACTCTTCCTTACCTCCCTCTAATTTTGGGATGCTGAACCCTTTTGAATATGTCTCTGATATCTTCTGTGTATGGTCCCCCCACCACCTCCCCAGCCTCCCTCATTGTTCCTTCACACTTTGATTTTAATGCTTGGGTTGTTTTTTTTCTTTTTGTCTGTTTGCTTTTTTTCCTTTTGCCTCTTTTTTTTTTATGATAACACCACCAGCAGAATTAACTTAAGTTTACAGTGCAGGTTTTCTTGGCTGGGAGGTATGCTACAATGGCAGTGCAAATTGTAATTAAAATTTAAAGTTCTGGGGTCAGAGCGTAGTTGGTGATAATTCTTTTGATGCAAAGACCTATGTTCAATTTAGATCAATCCTTATGTGGTCATTACAAATTTTAAAGAATACTTTTTTGACCTTTAGATATATCCTTTCTAATCTGACCATCTCTGCTCCAGTATTCCAGTTCCCTGAGTGCTTTGTGGCACTTGCAGTGATGGAAGTGCTCCTTGCCAGTGCCGTCTGCTCATTCCTGCCCCGTCTCTGTCCCTCTTTGTGCTGACACAAGCATTCATGGGACTGCACAGTGAACTAAATTGGGGAACTAATCCATGTTAAAACTGATCAGTTCTTTTTTGTAGTTCCTTGCCACGTGTCTGCATGAGTGTTTTTGCTGCATAGGGGAGGGAGTGACACAGCGATGGGAATAAGCAGCTGGGGGAGGACAGAACTGCTCCTTTATTGTGGCAATGCTAACTCGTGCTGGTCTAAGAGAAATAATGGCAGTGCAGTGTGAAGAATGGATGTATTAGAACTTCCCACCAAATCATTTGGAATAGCATTCCCCCAGCCCCCCAAAACCCTTGTGTGTTTTCTGTTTCTTGGGTGTACTGCATGTTCTGCATTTATCATCTTGAAATAAAAGGAACAAAAGTTAGTGTACACGTTTAGCCTTGTGCACTAAGTGGGGCAGAGGGTTCCTTTGAAAATCAGTTTAGGATTTTGTGGTAATAGATGGTATCATACTACATTCATACGTAAGAATGGAATGAGCTGATAAAGGACACGTGGAATCAAATTCTTTCTTAGTCCTGGGTATTTAGCTTTCCTTTAAAATAGTGCTTTAATGCTATCATGCTTACGTGAAAGGCCTTCGCTATTTCAGAATGAAGTAAATTGAAAACATAAAACTGGAACAATACTGGGTCATCTTCTGAGTCTTATATTCAGCAGTCCATCATGCTCCCATCTACAGTACTAAATATTTAACTTGGTAAAGTGAAAAATAACCAAAACTTTTACCTCAGAAAGTGGAAGTCCTGAGTCAGGTAGTACAGCTTTCCCACTGTGATATTGCTAAATGTTTTGATGATTTTTCTGCTTGTTTTTCAAGTAGTTGAAATTCTAGATACAGTTGATACAGTAAGAAAGCTTCAATTCAGTTCTCTACAATAACTCTCCTGTGAGGCTGGACTGAACTTCATGGGACAAATAAGTCTCATGATTTAATTCCTGCCAGCTTCAGAGTTCTGTTAGGTTTGTAATCTTCTGTAATATGGAATTGTGCAATCTAATAATGTGTCACTTAGTCCTTTCATAATATCTATGAATCTGTGTAATGTTCACCTTAAAGAGATGTTTGCCTATTTGTTCTTTCTACCATCCCAGTAAAATCTCTAACGTAAAAGGCATTAGCTACTGTTAACATTCTTTGGCTGGAGGGGTTGGGAATGGAGAAATGCAAATAGGTGCACTACGCTTCTGACTTCAGCTGTTGAATAATTCATCTGTTAAGGAGTATATGCAGATGATTCCATCAGGAGTACTCTGTCCAGGCCAGGGGTTCCTAGCACAGGAAAGGTACAGAGCTGTTGGATTTTGTCCAAAGGAGGGCCACGAAGATGATCAGAGGGCTGGAGCACCTCTCTTATGAAGAAGGGTTGAGGGAGTTGGGCTTGTTCAGCCTGAAGAAGAGAAGGCTCTGGGGAGACCTTACTGTGGCCTTCCAGTACTTGAGGGGAGCATACAGGCAGGAGAGGGACTGACTTTTTATATAGTTTTGTAGTGATAGGATAAGGGGTAATGGCTTCAAACTGAAAGAGGGAAGATTTAGGTTAGGTGTTAGGAAGAAATTCTTTATTCAGAGGGCCGTGAGGCACTGGCACAACTGCACAGAGAAGCTGTGGATGCCCCATCCCTGGAGGTGTTCAAGGCCAGGTTGGTTGGAGTCCTGGGCAGCCTGAGCTGGTGGGGGTCAGCCCTGTCCATAGCAGGTGGATTGGAACTAAATTATTTTTGAGGTCCCTTGCAACCTAAACCATTCTATGATCTGCTTCTATTGTGAACTTCTTGGGATCTTTTTTCTACCTTATGCTCAAGGTTTATTCTCAAAGAGAGAACCTTGTGTAAGCACTTGCAGTTCTGCCACTTTTAAATGTTATATTTGTACATCTTTATGAAGTCTGAAATATTATATCTTGTACTGTGCAACTAACAATCATTTTCTAACTCAAGGACCGATTGTGATCACCTAATTAAGGTAGGGTGGTTTTCTTGTTTGCTTGTTTTTTTAATAATGCTAGGGAAGATAAAGTAGAAATTTGCGCTTAAGTTGATATTCAAAAAAAAAATCAACAAAACATGTTGATTATATCAATGATTGTCAAAGATTAAATTCAAGTTCAGGAAAAGTGAGAGGAAAAACATGAAAGGAACAAAAACTGGAGATAAAATGTTAATTACATAAAGAAGAAATATGATTATAGGTAGAAGAAGCATAAAACTTGCAACTGTTTTATTTAATCAAGTTTTGATTTGGTTTAAGTTGAAATAACAAGTTAAAGCTTGATCAGCTTGACAAGTCTTGATAGTTTATCTTCTATGCTGCTTATTCCTAGCCAGAAGATGGAGTTAGAATACTTTTTAAAATATTGTGTAACACTAAGGATTTAGCAGTACTTGGGGTTTTATCTATTTTGTTGGTGTCTGTGCGAGACAATCTGTTCTACGCAATGCTGTGTGAAGTATGAAGAGCGTGCCAGGTCCTCTGTCACTGCTCTGTGAGATTTTGAAATAAATGTGCCCAGATGGCAGAAATATACTGGACAATACAAAGACATTTTAACTGAGAATATTGTTAGAAATGTATTGCAAGAAATAGGTGAGAGCAATTGTTCATTGAGTTAGGCAACCACTTTTGCAGAGCTCAGAAGTGTCCTTTATCGGTCATCCATTACGATGACTACAAAAAGAGATAATGACACTACACCGTTTTAAGAAAAGAGGTACAGTGACTACAGTTTGTGGTATCTGTACCTAATGCTGCTCACAGTACAACCGAGGCAATCTGCAGCATACTCTGAGACCTTCTGAGGAAATTGGGTGAGCGTGGGTGGATATTGCGTGTTGAATTCCATTCTGCCATTAATCTTTTTGACTAATTGAACATTTGGAACTGTAGCCTATGATGCTTAAATATTTTGCCAACGCTCCTTTTGAAGTTGATGAACTGTCAGAAACTGAATATTTTATGAAAATTACCCTGTGTTTTTTGTAAGCGGTCGGTGCTGATAAAGATCCAAAACAAGGCCAGAATAGGCAATTCCAATCTGATCTCCCTTCCTTATTTTCTCTACTACGTGAAGTCTTCAGTCAAAAATTTCTCTTCCTTGTATGTTAAAAGCTTTGTTCTACATGAAAATGTACTGCGTGTTGATTGAATGAATTAACTAATTAACTAAGTTTCAACCCTGTGTCATTTGAGGAAAATTCTTTCATCTTTTGGTCTGAAACATGCATTGAACAAGTGATTTCACAGTGCTCTTTGTGTTTTGCTGTATTGGTATTTAATGTAGCTTCAATTAACAATAAGGTTATGCATAGAGGGTTATAGATATTATTTATAATAGATTTGCACTTATTAGACTTCATTAAATAAAATGAAGCTTGATTCCTTCTTTTCTTGGGACACGTACATAACAAAGGATTCTCATTTTGCCAAAATGCTTCAAGATAACATTCCTGGAAGATGATATTTTGTCAAAAAATTTCTTAAAAGTTTCAAAACATTTTGCATTTACAACAGGAAAAATAGGAGTATTGAAATTATTATGAATATTGGGTATTGATTGGATGTGGGTTTTTTTTACTTCATAACCTTTTAAAGTGGTTTTGTGTAGCTTTTTGGTTTTATTTGTTTGAAAGATTGCTGCGTTCTGCTGCCCTAGTTACTCAGTTGTTAAAATGTGTACATTAACATACCCCCAAATTCTAAAATGTATTGAAAGCAAAATGCCTAACATTGATAAAGCATTTGTGTTCTTCCCACTCCATTTCTGGATCAATGTATTTAAAATCTGACTTGTTATGGCGTCTCTAAATATCAAAAAATGTCCCTTAGGTTCACACTGAAGTCTTGTAACTTAAAAACCATCTGCACAACCTATTTTTATATTAACAAAGCTATTTCTAGTGTCAAAAATATTGTCGAAAACCTTGAAACGAACAGTTTAAACTTAAATTGCAGCTTTTGTTTTTTAAATTTTGAAACGTATACTTAGCATTCTGACTGGTTTCAAAACTTACATAAACTTTACAATAAGCTTATTTTATTTAACTCGTTGTAGTCCTTTTTAATTACTGTTTTTACACACCGAGCAACTTACTTTTCTAGTTTTCAAAGCATTAGCTCATTTTCCATTTCCTGAGGCAATTAATTAAAGCTGTGTGATAGTGAGAGTTAACATTGTGTAAGCGTAATAGCGTGAGTCAGTCTGTGGTGTTTGTAATAACAAGTTTCCACATCACTTTTTTAAAGCATTGATATAATTTTCTTTTTTTTTTTTTTTCATTGAAGCATTAATCAATTTAACTGTTCCATTCTGTAAATTAGTCATCATTTCTTTTCTACATAGCTTTTTCTGGTCTTAGCCAATTCATTTTTGTAGATTCCAGGTCGAGTTCCCTCTAAATAACACTTCTTGTTAAAGCTTTAATCCTAAGCTTGAAAATACAGTCCTTCCAAGAAGAGAAAGCATCTTTAGATGTGTAAATGATTTCCAAAGTTCGTTTTCAAGACATAATTTCCTGTCTCCTGTTTCACCTTCCTCTGAAATACAAGTAAATGACACTGTCCCATGCTGTCAAACTGCTGTATTTGGAAAGAAATGTTTGTTCTCTTACCGCAGACATTGTCCTTTGTTTTAAGTTGGAGATACTTCTATAAGTTAATTTACGGTTAATATAACCCCGTATTAACTTACAACCTTAATATTTTGTAAATGTTAATAGGTCTCACTGCAAGAGTTTTATCACCGCTAAAATGTATGCTAAGTAGTGTATGTGCACATACGTGTGTGTGCAGTCCCTGTCATAGATGGTGTCACCTCGGTACCTTTTGTCATGCTCGTACATCCCTGGTACCTTTCTATCAGTTGGCCTAGTTCAGTTAAATTTGACAGAGAAGAATCATCTTGAGTAATATAATTCCTGTATGTTTCATGACAGTCAATAGCCAGCAAGTAATCTCGGTAGCCTACTAATATCTTCATTACAAGAAAGACTGAAGTTGGAATAAGTACTCTAAATAAGGGAAAACAAGGCATTTAAGTCTTGCAACTTCAAGGTGCCAAGTCATCTAGTCATAATGCAAAAGTTCTTAGGAGTTCATCACTTCTTACCCCTTTTTCTGGAAAAAGCATGCTTACTGTTGAGTTGTTCTGTTCAAGTTCTGGGAAGATGATCTTCTGTGTACTGCAACGTGGCAGTGTATTTTTTGTCACATTATAAGATTTTTACTGTTCTTCAGTCTTTACCTGTTGCTGAAACAAGCTCTCTAGTGATGACAACTTCACAATAAATACTGTCTCCTTTATTGGCCAGATTATTTATGCTCTGAGCCTTTCTCATAGTAGACTGCAACTTGCTTGTTTGTAACAGTTAGATTGCAGGATGGGGATGACGATGGCCGTTCTTTGAAGGAAGTAATTGAACAGTTTTGCTTCAGCATGAGGCATGCTTTACTGCCATTGCTGGAATGTGAAAGCAAGCTGTTTCACTGGTATTTTCTCATGTAGAAGCTGGGGAGTACACCACAACTTATCCTTGTGGAGCCCTGAATAGTGAAATGGAGAGCGGAAGTGTTTCACATTGTTAGCAGATAAGATTATATGTATGTTTAGATTCTGAATGTTGCCTATTTCAGCAGGGAGGTGATTTCTAGGAAGAGGAGGATGAAGAAGGGAAAAGAATATCCTAATTTAAATCTTGACTGTTGCCTAAGATCAACAACAAACTTGACTTTCTAAAGTCTTGCCTCTTTATTGGATACGAAGTTGGCATTGTGGGAGCATAGTTCTAACTTCAGGATTCTGCAAGTGTGTGCTTAGTGCATTGGCTGCATTTTCAGTTACGATCTAGACCTTTTCTTCTGGGCCTTTGCTTCCTATTGCAAGTCACATTTAAAATATTATCTGAGTATCTATCTTCAGAATGTTTATGTATGAAAAGCTTACAAGCAATGAGTCTTAGACAACAGAGTCTCCTGCTGGTGCTGTCTGTTGAAGCACTGTTAGACTGTCTTGCAGCCCCTTGAAGTATGGAACAGTTGGAACAGCTGGCTGCTCCCTTGGTTGCTTCCAGACACAGCAACAGAAAAATGATGCTTTGTTTCCCGAGGGTGTTTGAAAGCTGGTAACTCAGTTCTCAGCTGTCATGGTGGGAGATGTGATGGAAAGTGAATTCAGAATCCTGGAAAAGAAGACTGTAGCTTCCAGAAAGGAAACTGAAGCAATTTCTGAACTATCACAGAATAAATGAAGAAGACTTATGTGAATTTAGTAGAGCTGATTTTTCTTCAGACTTCTCTGCTTGACTTTCAGATAAACTGCTTTTGGGCCAAATGATCTTTGAGGGTCCTTTTCAACTGAACTATTCTATTCTACTTAGACCTTTGGCTGGTGTCAGAACATTTCAGTTTGGGATCAAATAGCTACTGTTGGCCCACATTACTTCTGGACATTGTCCAGAGACAGTATTGCTTAGGGATGAGTTGAAATTGCAGGTACGGCTTTGGCCCAGTTTGACAAAAAAACAAAACAAAACATAAAAAACCTGAGATGAATGAAACCACAAGTTATTTTCTTCAGATCAAATTGATGGTACTTGCTGCTTTTCTTAGTCTTTGTTTTAGAGAATTTGGGGATAAATTGTGTAAGACTTCTGCATGTCTTGAAATTAATATCTCAAAAATGAGACTTATCCCCATTTGCAGTACTTTATGTAGTTTTTCCACTTTGTCTATGGATGGTAGATTTCTGCTGGCGGGAAGTAAGTGGGAAGTATTTCTAATTTTGACTACTTTCATTTGAAGTAGTGTCTGTTCTAGTAATCCGAATTCATAGTGGTTCTTATGTCAGCTTGAAGGAAGAGGGTGATTGCATTCTCCTTCTCTGCAGTTTTTCAACTGGAGGTGTGTACGACAAAAAATGATAAACGTATAAACAACATTAGGCCCAGCTATAATGAGAACTGCTTCAATTCCATAGCCTAAAACTGGAGAATACCTGCTAGATGTGTAATACAGGGATTTAGTGCTTCAATAGTATTTTTTAAGCTTGTGCAAACCACACATTTTTTTCTTTTTTCTTCAATAGATTTCAACAAGCATAACAAAAACACAAACACATACTTCGTATATGTACCTTACTGTCAGTTTTCAAGATGGTGTGACAAAGCACATTGCCACAGTATACCTTTTGTAAATTTGGACATTGAACAATTTAGTAATGGCTCGTAACCATTCAGCAGCAGTTTCAAACTCTATAATCTATTGCTATAGAATTGAAAGTGTCAGGCTGTTCAAAATTGTTTGTTCTAAGTTGCAATGGACTGATAAATGAAACTACATATACAGTTTTCACACACATTCTTTCTAAATTAAAATCCTACAACTGTAAAAATGAAGTTTGGGAAGCTGTCCCAATCTACTTTTTCAGCTCTACGGTTTTATGGTTTTATTCTTGAAAGTCTTGAAAACAGTTTTCCTATAAGTTATTTAAAGTACTGCACTTCTAAATTCCTTAAATGTTAGGCTTTGTAAACATTTCTAAAATAATGGTAGGATGATTATTTCTGTTGCTGCAGGTTGTTTTGTGAGATCTTCTGGGTTTTTTTTGCTGTGGGAACAACGGGTCTTTGTCCCTGTAAACAGTTACCCAATGAAGTCGTTACTGGATTTGAATTTTTGTTTACAGATTAAACAGAAGTGAAAGAAGCTGAAAGCTTGCATTCCAAAACTGGTGCCTTCTGGGGAAGGGGGGAATTATACCATTTAAAATATGAAAAAATAATTCAGTTACTCTCAGTGGAGTTATAATCACTACAAAGTATTTATGCAGATCAACATTCTTTGAAAATACAATGAAGCTTTTAGAAATTTTTACACATTTTTAAATGATTTGTAAGCCTTTTCCTGAAGCTATGGTGAGTCCTGCATACTGTCATTCTCTTTTCAATTGTAAACATAGTTTCAGTACTACCACTTTTGCACCAAACGCTGTTCCTAAGCGACTGCTGACGTCAGTTGGTGCTGCACAAGAAGGTTTGTGTGTTTATCTGCTGTGGGCAGACTCAGAAAATACGAAAGTACGTAACTAGATTAGGCCAAAGATGTTGCTGCTTTAAATAAGCATACATACTGTTTGCACCGTCATACTTCATTTTTTCTGTATTTTATTTTGATTAGCAATTTTATCTTCTTTTACATGTGCCATGGTGTCTGGTTTGCAGGAGACGATCGGGAGGGGTATATGTTCCCTTTGCAGTTGCTTTAAAGGGGTGGCCTTTTAAAATTCTTCTCTATAGTATAGCTAGAGTAATTTAAAAGGAGCATAAGCTTTTGCGTATTTGATTGCAAGGCTAGAAGTAGTGTTAGAAGTGAAAGCAGGCATACGATTTCCAGTTCAAGTGAAACATATTTACTTAGTGATTTTTGGCTAGAGCGTATACATTTGGAATGATACTCTTGGAGTACTTTGCTGCCTGCTTTTGTATTAAACAAGATCCGAGTGTAACTGGTTTAGTAACGTTTATGAATTTTAATTTCTTCTTGGTTATACTTGCAGTGCACCCACGCTGAATAAAAATTATCTGTAGGAAAAGGTCCTCATCACTATATGAAAGTAAAGGACATAGTAGTGAGACTGCAGTAACGACAGTACAAAGAAGAGTTTATAGGAAGTAGTATTACCAGATGATTTATTATGGCACTAAGAAAAATGGCAAGTTTTTTTTTCTTTTGCAGAAATTTTTTTCTTCAGTTTGAAGATTTGAAGCAGTGACTTTCAGGACTAGGTAGAAGTTGAGAACAGTTTCTCCAAATTAACTTAAATTAGATGCCAAATTAACCTGAATTAGACAGAAATTTAAGAAAATGCCTATAGGACATTGGAGTATGTTGGCAAGCATAAAAATGAAAAGCTAAGTAAGGTTCAGACTGAATGTAGCTGTTGTTGTGGCCTCACTGGTCTCGAAGTCCATTTCAGTATTTTAACATTTCCTGTACTGGTGTAATGTGTTATCCAATATGGCTTTAAAAATCTGAGGATAGAGGCTGCATAGCCTCTTCAGGCACTTTGCTTCACTGTGTCCCACTGCTTGTCTGTCCTCACAGTGAGAAACTTTCCTTAGGTCTAGTCTGAACCTATCTTGGTTCAGTGTTGGCTCTTGTCCTCCCACTATGCACAACTGGGTACCATCATTTTCTAGGTGAATATGCCCTTATTCTCCAACCTCTCCTTGCAGGGCAGGGCTCCAGTCCTCTGGTCCTCTCAGTGGATCTCTGCTGAAATTGCTTCATTGCAGTAATGACAGTATTTGAGAGCCCGATGCTGGATCTAGCCTTATAGGTGTGGTCTTGCAAGAGCTAAGAAGAAGGGAGTAATCTCTTCACCTAATGGCTGTGCTCCTGTTAATACAATACAGGGTACTGTTGGCTGCCTTTGCTGCTAGGGTGTGCTGCTGGGTTATGTTTCGTCCCTAGCTCCCCTACTTTTATTTTCCCAGGTGCAGGTCTTCATGCCTGTCCCCACTGAATTCCATGACTGCTGTTGACTCATTCCTCCAGCCTGCCTAGGTCCCTCTGGATGGCAGCCTTCCCCTTCTACATATAGGCCAGTTCTCCCAGTCTGGTATCATCTGTAAGCGTATTTTGTAAACTATTGTTAAACAGAAGAACATCATAGTTCTTCTTTCACATTTAAGAAAAAATAGATAAACAGCTGCCAAGAGCTATTTCTCATTTACCTGTAGAGATGCTTTTTCTAGGTCTTCATTGAATGTTCATCCTTCTTAGCCATATTTCCTTATTTAAAAATCTCTTCTCCAGCTTTGAATAGCAAAGGATGAGTTTGAAATTGACATCTAATTCAGTAAATTGTTCCCAAACAAGTACTGAAATTGTGAGTTTTCTTACTACTGAAGTGTAAAAATCACTCAGATCAAGAGTCTGTTTAGCTTAATATTCTGTCTCGAACTGTTTTTTGTCTGAGATGAAATTTAAAATGTTCTTACTAGTTAAGTTGTATTGTTTACTTGAAGATTTATACTAAACTGGTTTCTAGGACTGAAACATGGGTTAGCACTTTTTTCAGTCATCCCGTGCGTCTGTCTATTATTGCAGCGTCTCCAGGAGCAAGCACAGCAACGGAAAATCAATATGAACAGTAATCTAAGTAGCTGCTTATCATCTTCCCACCTATTACAAGGGCTAATGTGCAATTAAGTACATTAAAGATCGTGGAGGAAAAAAAAAAGCCATAATCAGAGGCTGATAGGAGATATGAAATATGAAATGTGATACTCTTTTTCTTCCGTACAACCTTCCTATGCTTCCATCTGTTCTCAGTTCAGGGAACTTGCTGGTTTTAGCTAGTTAGTGACAAGTCCCTGCCTTTCAACTTACGAGAACTTCCAATTTTGCCTGGACTCCCCTGTTTTGCACATGGCTCATTCTAGCCCTTTCTGATGGCTTTTGATTCTTGTGCTGTGAATAAGTAGTCTTTTTGTTCAACTTGCTACTGATCAGTTCCTCGGATGGAGTTTGCAACAATCATGTTTTCAGCATAGCAATGAGCGTGACATACAGTAGTGAAAATAACTAGTTGGATTAAGAGATTTTAGTGTTACTTAGAGACCAGTTTATATCAAAGTTTATCACCTTTGTCTACTTCGAGTGAATGTGTTGCAGTAATATGTAACTATCCTGCTTCCTGGCAATAACTGCCTGCTAGGAATTTTTGCTGCAGGATGTGCCACTGAAAGTTCTGCCCAGTGATGTCAGACGGACTTATGCAAAACACCTGGAGATGAATGAATAGCAGAAAAATATGTTCACTGAGAAATTGCACCATTCTATTACGTTGATTTCCTTTTGCAGGAAGGAAATGTGTTGGTTCTGCGTTGTGTGAGATCAGCTGGAATTAGTCTAACAGTCTTTGCATGATTATGGAGAGATGGCTGCATCTTGAATGTAAGGTTTGGGCTTTTTGCAGGTTCTTCTCTTGTTCAGAGAGCAAACTTGGTGCATTTTTGTTAATAACTAGATTATGCCAAAAATTATCTATTCATTGTCACTGACTTCAAAAGGCAGCCACAGCAGAGATCCCAAAATATAGCATTATAAACAGAGAAAAGGTCACTCTTTCCTTTTCAGATCATATGTTAAGAGTAGAAACAAGCAAGCAAACAATAAAACAAAACAAAAACAGTAAAGAAACTCCTTGTTTATGATACCTGATCTTACAACAATCCTATTTCAATTTTTAAAAGCATTTACTCTGAAATACCATTAAAAATATATCAAATGTCTTTTTAATGTACTTTTTAAAATAAACATTTTTGACTTGCTAGACACTTTAAAGTTATTGTAATCCCTCATTGAATTAAGTGAATGAAATATTGAAATGATTTTTACTTTAAGAACACCTGTGGTTTTAACTATAATTAACTTAAATTGAGACAAATCAAAAGGCCTTTATTATTTTTCCTAATTGAGATATGACCTATAGTAACTGTTCTGGTCTCAGGTTTCTTAGTTACCATCCTGCACGTTCTGTTAGTTTGTGGAACTATAACTGGGCTCAAATCCAAAAACTTCTCTCTGGAAATTTATAGTAGTCGAAGTAGGACGCATTTCTCTATAGGCTTACAAAGAACCAGCTTGGATATTCTGTATAACTTAGGAAAAAGTGGTGTGTTGTATTATTGTTTTTAATGCTCCGCAGTTAATTTTCAAAAAGTGATATTTTCAGTGCAGTGCACATTCTGAATTCTCTTAGCTAGGCATTTTTCAGTGGTTTTCAATACATCTTAAGCTGGCAACTGCAGTTCTAAAACTGTGAAACACAGTGTAGAGTCAGCAGAACCGTTTTGCTTAATTACGTGCGATTAATAAGTTTTAATAATGAAATGGAATCAACTGAGGAGATGTGTTAAGCTAATATGAGATACACTGGAAATAGAATAGTCCTTTACTGATGATTAACTGACAGCGGACTTTTGTTGTTCTTCCCATTATTCATACAAAGCTTGTAAAAATACAAATTTGACTTGATTTTGGACCTGTAAATTTCTTCTTCTCACTTCTCCTTTTGATTTTTGCTTTTATTCTAGATACACAGTTAAAAAAGGATAAAGCCTGTTTCTTCAGAAAAGTCCAGAAAAGCCAGAATTCTTCAGCAGATATAGCTTAATTTTGTTTAACGTGTTACAACAACTGATAGGGCAGTTGGCTGATAAGATGCATTTACAAAGTTATAAGTGAGGTGTACTTGGATGCAAGTGGTGAAGATGCTTTTTGTCCGTAGGCCAGAGCAGACAATTCTGTGAGGTAACATTCATGTATAGCTGTCAAAAAAATAGAGATCTGTAGATAAACTAGGCATGACATCTGAAAGAATTAGTTTTAGCTCAAATATAGCAGTTCTTAACATAGTCTTTCTTGGATATAATTTGAACACATTGGCTTTATTTTCTGATTTGTTCAGTTGCTCTTTATTGGAGGCAACCACTTTGGCGTGTGGTACCTAGATTGGATTCACAGCATATTTTGCACAGGAATCCTAGTATTCTGTTTCTGCTTTAGGTAGCATTGTCTCATTGCCTTATTTTAGAAACTTGCCTTTTTTTTTTTTTTTTGGACAAAACCTAACTCCTTGTTAGCATCTGGAGTTCTCACCCTGACAGAAGTTAGGTTTGAAATGAAAATTATCATGACATGGGAAATGAAATTGGCAACTACTGCTTTTGGTATAAAGGTAAGGTGGGGGCACAGGGTATTTTTTCTTCTATGGAAAACATTTATTGACCTCTTAAGGTTCCTTTCAAATTGAGTTATCCTGGAAGACTATGTACCAGTTAGTGTAAAATTTTGTGTAGGCATACCTAGCTAGTTCAGGCACTGCTGAGAGCATGTTTGCAGTAGCATGTAATTCTTCTCAGGCTGTGAATTATGGGAAAGGAGTTGAGCAAATATTTAAGTATTGAGTCGATGTTGAACTCCAGCCATTGTGGCTACTGAGCTAGTACTACCTAAGCTATCTAGCTGGTAGTTTGCTAGGAGTTTTCTAACATAATTCTTGCTAGTTTGTATGAATGAATGAGAGGCATCTCTGTACCTTTAGCTACTGTTCATAGCTCTTCTGTCATAGTCAAAATAGGCCTTTTACAGCTTTATATGTTCTATCATTCTTTTCTTGGGTTTTAAACTTGGAAAAATACACTTAAAGATCTACCTGACTGAATTTATCTAGTACTTCAAACAGTCTGTTAGCTTACTGAGTTAATATAAGCTTATCAGTGTCTATTAAATCTACATTTCAAAAGTGGTGGGAGTGGACAAAATATTTAGTGTTCTGAAATATGCATTTTAGACTGCCTTTAATATGCTCAGTGTGTAGCACAGGAGTCGTAAGAACTGTGTGTTAGTAGCACTGGAATTCTGCTATGTTATACGTCTGAACTCGCAGTGATGTTTTAAGTAGTACTTTGGCTAAATTTTATGAATTTGGGAGGATAACGTTCACACACTTTAACAGTATCTTGCAATACTCTGACTGCAGCTTTATGACCTTTAATGTCAGTGACCCTTCTCTTTAATATCATTTGTTTACATCTCTTCTCCTCACACTGGCCTGAAAACTTTTTTCGATTTTGGATGCTGTTCTTTAACACTGCTGAAGTAATTTGTGATAGAATTAATATTCAAATGTATTTTGCTTAAAAGCATGAATCCATATCATCCTTTAAATAAGCGTGTTCTATACAGGAGAATCATCAGGAATTTTCACCTCTTAAATTGGGGAAAGAAGTGGTATAATACAGTTCTTGGCCTTCAGTAGGTTGCATCAGCAAAGTATGTAGTAAAAATGTGTAAAATACATCTATGATTAGCATCATCATTAATAAATTATTTTACTCTGTAAACACTGTCTAATTGTCAGTTTCTGAATCCTATCTTTTTTTGTTTTCCATAAACAGATTAGAGGTAGATTTGAACCCATTTTTATTTAGTACCATTTCTAGTACTTGAGCTAAAGAAATAATCCTGATATTCCTCTGTAGAGCTCTTCCTGAAGAAAAATCTGATGCTTTTTTTACTCGGTTATTACTGAAACTTTGTCAATTTGGAGGTTTTCTTGTTTGCTTTTTTATTTGTTTGTTTGTTTCAAGAGTGAAGAGCCATGCAGCACCTGGTATAAGGAAGGTGCTGGATCACACTGCAGGCTGAGCTTTCAGTGCTTAATCAAGTCGGCATCCGACTGGGCCTTGCTAGATGTCACTCTCTTCTGTTGGATTAAGATACTACAGTAACTTTTGAGATTGATTTTATACCTTGCTAGTAGCTTCAATAACTATTAAAAGCGTTAAAGCAGTAGTTTGATGGATTGGACCACCACAAGTCCTTAGTAAATAAGGTAATTGCAATATCAGCCGTTGTTAAGAATTCATAGTGGAGCATTGAAAATGAGAAGATCCACTGCAATTGTGCTTAGATCGCAATTGTATCAGTCAGAAAAACTGTTAAACTTTTTAGTTTAACAATTGAAAGTAAATAAAGCAAAATCCCTGCAGGCAGCCTAGAAAATCTTCAAAGACGTCATTCTGGAAACTGAAGGCAGATGCATGTCATTTATCATTAAAGAGACGAAGATGAAAAGAAACATACCATGATAAAACAAGACTGTAAAAGAGGCTTGTAGGAAAAATAAACATTCTTCAGAAAAGTTGAGCTTGTGTCTAGATGAGACATTAAATGTAATAGTTCAAGACAGGTAAAAAAGAACTTGGAGAGCAAATTGCAGAAAATACAAAAATCGGTGGTAATATTTCTTCAAATTCATTAGAAGCTTGAAGTCTCAAAGAGTATCTCTTGAACTGGTAGGCTCTCAGAAATAGAGGGAGAGTCTTTATAAGATGAGGCTGTAGCAGCTAAAGAAAGGGTTTTTCATCTGTTCACTGTTGGAGAACCTGCAGAAAATTCCTGTGCTGGAAGTTTACTGGCAATTTTTCAGAGGATATTAATAAAACAGCAAAATGTCAGGACCAGATATAGTGCATGCCCACGGTACTCAAGACGCTTGAGAATGAGCTAACGCAATTGCTGATTGTAATGTGCATTTTTTTACTTAACTTTTTACTTAAAACTGGTAAGGGATTGCAAGTGGAAAATGGCTGAAGTCAGGCTAAATGACAGCTTTTGCTCTACTCTTTTTCATAAAATGTCATCTCTCCATGGAAAGCAATTGGGTTTGATGGGTATGGCTTGATCTTGCTAATTCTTCATAGTCGTTGTCTTTGTCTTTCATGTGTCTGGAAATTTATTCCAGGTGGACTTGTTCCTAAGTTGTCATAGGTCATCATAGAATCATAGAACGGCCTGGGTTGAAAAGGACCACAATGATCATCTAGTTTCAACCCTCCTGCTATGTGCAGGGTCGCCAACCACCAGACCAGGCTGCCCAGAGCCACATCCAGCCTGGCCTTGAATGCCTCCAGGGATGGGGCATCCACAACCTCCTTGGGCAACCTGTTCCAGTGCGTCACCACACTGTGTGAAAAACTTCCTCCTGATATGTAACCTAAACCTCCCCTATCTCAGTTTAAAACCATTCCCCTTTGTCTTATCACTATCCACCCTCGTAAACAGCCGTTCCCCCTCCTGTTTATATGCTCCCTTCAAGTACTGGAAGGCTGCAGTGAGGTCTCCCCTCTTGTCCTAGAGTCTGAACATCATCCAATAGCCTGTAGTTCCCTGAGAACTACAGATGAGACGGAGGGTTTCACAGGCATGTTTTCTACACTGAATTTTGAGAAGTGTGTTCCATTTACTTGATTCAGTGATTATGAACACTTCACCAGAAAGTAATGTGACAGCTAATTAAACGATTGTTATTCTTCAGTGGAACAAGTTCTGTCATTCAATAATTGATATTATTGTTTCAAGTACATCAGCATGTGGCAGTAGTGCTGTGATCCTAAAACACTAATCACAGTATTTTTATTGTCTAGAACAATGTGAGTGTTGCTTGTATATTATACATCTCCATTACAAATATGTAAATATATTATACCATACATTACATATATTTCAGTTTAAATATCAGAATGTTATGTATATGAAAGCACTGTAGTGCTTTCAAGAAAGCTGCACTTATGCTTTGCAGTTCCACTAGGAAAGTTACAGTACTAATGACTGTGAAGTGACTTTAAGTGTACAGGCTGCCTAGGGAGGTGGTGGAGTCACTGTTCCTGGAGGCGTTCAAGAAACATTTAGATGTTGTGCTGAAGGACATGGTTTAGTGGGAAATATTGGTGATAGGTGGACAGTTGGACTGGATGATCTTGGAGGTCTTTTCCAACCTTGGTGGTTCTATGATTCTATGATTATGATGAAGCCTTTCTTTTTCCAGCATTTATCTTTTCTCCATGTGCAGGCTGGATGTATTTGGAAAAATCAATCAGTGTAGATAATATGAAACATGCAATAAATTATATAGTTAATGTGACTTTAAGGGCAGTATTTTATCTCAGGGTTGAAAGTATGATGAGAAGGTATTATTTTGTTGTTGTAATACTTGAATGGCAAAGCATCTTTGTGTGATACAGTGCTGTTACGCTGATTATCAGGCCATTCCAGTCGCCTTTCTCGCTTGGTCTCTCTTTAAAATATTTATCATGCAGCTCTAACCTCTTTGGGCAGTGAAGTGTTTTTTTGTTGTTGTCAAAAATTAATCTTTATTCCATTCACAATTTGGAAGTTTTACACTGAAGAACGTATGAGATCGCACTAAATATGTGGAGTAGAAATGCAGAATCGTTTCCTTACAGTGCTCTAAGATAACCTATTATGCCATAATCATTTAGACATGTGGGTATGCTGCTATGCCGTGGCTGGCTTATGATACATCAGCTATTCTGCAGTAATTGCTGATGGATTTCCTTTTATTCCCTGTATAATAATTCATTTCCAGAGTTTTTCTCTAAGGAGTGATAACTTGAACTATTCTGTCTTTTAAACAGTGGCTTCACATAGAGCAGCTGACAGGCAACAGCTTGCACCACATTGATTTACTAATGGATGGCTCTGAGAGGGCCTAATGGTAACAGAAACATCTCACTTTGCTAGGATAGATTGAGCTCTATGTGAAACTGCAGCAATTCTCATGTCTTGAGTCATGATTATCCACTGATTTCAACCTGTTGAGAAAATAGGTCATTGACAATTCCTAGAGTTAAGAAGCATCTATACTGCGAGTTTAGAATTTATCAGGTTTTCAAAAGATGATAATTGTAGTGCTTGCATTACTTTATTCATTACATATAGAAGGTTTCATTGTAGTATTTTAAAGGAAGTACAAAGTAATTTGGGCTGCTGCTTGCACGGAAGACAGAATAATGTTAAATGACTTTATTACAAAAATAATATTAGGAATCTCAGCATTTATTGTTGGTTTGAGTATGGGTTTAGTTAGAATAATTCTGTTTTCTTGATTTGACCCTGTAGTTTTACAGGCTGACCTACAGTTTTAAACTGGCAATGAAAATCTCTTGAGCTGTTAGTTCAACCCATTTCTTATTGCAGACTTGTCTCTGCTGCTCTGGCAGGCAACTTCTGTCCAGTGTCATCCAAGTTATTCTAAATTGAGCTGGAGAATAAGTCTCCCAGACTTTCATTGTCTATGCTGTTACATAAAAGTGCTGTTCAGTATGACAGATTTTGTCTTCATATTATGTAGCATGCTGATTTCTCAACAGTTTAACTTCTTTTTATTTCCCACCAGCATTTGCATGTTAATAGTATAAAAAAAGTCACATTTGCATCTTTTACCACCAGTAGTCTTTATACAGATTGATGATGCAGTAATGAACCAGTTATGAGGGCAACTCATGAATATAAATAGTCCCATTTAACAAGTATTTTGCCAAGGTCAGTGGGAGAGAGGAGGGAGGTCAGAAGCAGCTCCTTAGTCACGATCACCTCTGGAGCTGAAACAAGCTCCTTCTTTGTCTGTAGAAATTTGGCAGCGTTTTAGGGTTGCTGGAGTTTAGATGCTGAAATGTGGGACAATGGCAGAGAACTAAACTGTGCGTACAAAGATGAACTGTGCATGGGAACTACAGTTTATCTGCATAATAACCACTTCTCCAGATGCCCGTAGCCTTGATTTCTGATACTGGAAAAGCTATATTCCATATGCTGTACATAAAATAGCAGATTTGACCATTAGATCACACCAGTCTGACTACACAGGATATCTGGCAATCCTCTGGGACTCAGTCTGTATTTTCCCCTAATCACAGAAGAAATATTAGTGCATCAGCAGAAGCATTCTTTGGATACAGTGATTATTGTTCAAGATGGCACTGCTGGCACTTGTTTTCGACCTCTCAACTTGTTTCTGCCTGGCAGTGGCTTTCAGTATTGTTCAAGTGCAGACTGGTGTCTTCTCAAAATAAAAATATTTTTACTTTCTCTTATCTGTCAATCTGTCCGCTTAAGCAGCCTCTGTCATCATAATATAACAAAATAAACTTCAGAAATTGCCTTTGACGGGGGGAAAATGCACGTTCCAAAAAGGATAGTGCTTGCATGATTCTTTTCAGTTCAGTGTTGGATTTTAAGTGAACTGTCTTGGGAATTTAAGATTTTCAGGAAAAAGATGCTATTATAAAATCAATTACATAAATAAAATAGTAACTCAAGGACAAAATGTTTGTATTATTGTCACAAGGAATTCAAAAGCCAAGGAAACACGGTGACAGGTGCTTTCTAGAAGGATTTTCCAGCTAAAGTAGTCTCCTTTTGTATACTGCAGTTATTTTTTGTCCATATCAGTTGTGATAAACTGATGGAATACATGAACCTTCTCTATAATTATTGACCAGTGTTGTAGTTTCACTGAACAAATACTTTCTATTTGACAATCATTATGCTTCTTCGGTCTAGACTAATGCTGTGAACGCAAATCACTGAATATAAGCTTCCGGAATGAGATCATAGACTCTTAGCTGTCAGCTGATGATGCACCAAGCCTTGCATCCTCGTTTCCCCAGGAACATCCCTGGAGGTTCAAAACACTGTTTGAAGATGATTCTTAAAGTCAAAGCCTTTTAAGTTACAAATCTGTGTTGCCATACAGATTTAGAAGTCTTGAAAAAGCCCTTTTAAATTACCCTGTGAGAAACTGCGTTCATCTTTTTCTGTCTGGTTTTTTAAATATATTTGCGACTCAATTGAAAACACTAATAAAATCAATTCAACTGATTTGTGTAGAAGCGTGATAGAGAGGCTTAAAGTGTGCCACTGTGAAATGAAGTGTATTTCTGTTGTAGTACTTTTGTCCTTCCTCAGTTCTGCCTTGCAGGAAGAAAGGTTCAGGAGTGTGTTTGTGCTATCTTTATCTACCTGTACATCTGTCCCCATTTGCCTGCTACCTTTTGAACCTGTTGCATCACTTTAAAACAAACAAACAAAACAACCAAAACCTACAACAAAAGCACAACATTTGATACAGGAGTACTTATTTTACTTACGATCCAGTTTGCTAAAGGTTTGTGATTGCAGGTATGGAAGATTTAATTGTAGGCTTCTGTGTGAGCTCTGCTACTTGATAAGAGATAACCTGTGGGAGAGATCTCACTATTTTAAGTGCATGGCAATTCCTTTCAATTTAAAATGTTTGTTTTATTTATTTTGTTGTTCTTGTTTTAATTTATTTTTTTTTACTGTTGCCTTCTGCCCTTTTTTTCCCTCCATACAATCTTTTATTAAATGAGGTTTTAGGACATTTATGGTTTTTGTTTTTAGCTTTCTCATTTTAACAGCCAAATCCTTTCCAAAAGATCTGCTAAAATTATTAGGAGCAGAGTTCCTTTCTGTAAATCTTTAACTGCATGGCCAGAAACAACTAATCAAGCAGGAGTTTCCCTTCTGCCTTGTTCTAATGAGGTTTCCAAAGATGTATACTTCTTCATGGTTCTGTCTTACTCCAGCTGCTCCTTCTCTATTCTCTATTCTAAGCTTGTCTTGTTGAGCCGTACAGCTTGTCTAAACAGGTGTATGACAGTTACGTACCTCTTCAAAATTGCTCATGTTTTTTAAATTCAAAATTTATCAAGGTAATTTTGTTCTTATGATTTCTAATGTGCCGCTATGTAATGCACCAGTTTATTAAGCTATGATAAACTTTTTAAATTCACTATAAGTGACAACAAATTAGGATTTTGGTGGAGAGGGAGAAGGGAATAGAGATGACTGAGTTAGGAATCTCCTTAGTTTTATTAGCTTTGAAGCCAAAGTTACTGTCAACTTAATGCCTCTTATTTATTTTCATGGAAACTACAAAAGATACAGTGTGGCACTATTTGATGGAGCAAATTCTCAGCTACAGAATGCTATTTTTCAGCATAGTCATTGCTATTAGCCAATTTGCACGTATGAGCTGATCAAGAAGCTGTTCATTTTGTGGTGTGACAGCTGTGCGTGGCCATCCGGCACAGGACTGGTCTCTCATGTTGTGCTGCCGCTGCTGAAACACACCACCCACCATCTCCTTATGCTCACATCCACTGTTTGGTCCCCAGAAGTGTTCAGCAACATCAATCAGTGTCAGTGCATGCCATTTTTCTTTCTGCAAGGAGGAATTCAATGACACACCTTTACTTCATCTGCATTTCCTCATCAGACAACATTTTGTCAGACTGCTTCTCTGCTGCCATCTGTTCCACGGCAACAACATGTAACAGGATAGCAGTAAGAAGGCTCAACCTGTACTGCCCTGCCACCAACATCCACCTCTGATGTCATAGGCATAATAAAATAGGAGGCGTTACTTTCAGAGCAGCCCTCATGCTTGAGGCAGTAGTGTTGGGTTAGGGATTGTAACAGAGGTCTTCCACTGTAGTGAAAGTTGCCAGGGGGTGATACTGTGGAATCGTTTTGGCAAACAACTTATCTTGCTATTTTATAAGGCAAGACAAAATTCACCACTAAAAGGCTTACTCACATGTTTAATAACTATTCTGATTTGATTTTTTTCACTATGCATGTGGATTACTGCTCAGTTTCTTTACAAAGCTACAGATGGTCTTAACTTAAAATCCACTTCTTGTTAATGTCAGAATACAAAATATTGGCTAATGCTTTGTGGGTACTAATGTTATAAGTTCTAGCATAACTTGCCTTCCATAAAGATACAAACAGATGCAGACCTTAGTTTTCATGCATTTTGACAATTAATAAAAAACTTGCTGTGAACAAGAGTATTGGAAACAATCGCTTTGATATGATACAACTGTCAGAACTTAGATGTGCTCAACTTCAGTCTTGCAACCTACCATAAAACTAACCATAGCTGCTTTTAATTTCCTGGTAGATGATTTCCTTATTACCTTCTTTTTTTTTTTTTTTTTTTAAGAATAAAATATACGAAACCTAGATGGTAATACTTGAAAAAAGACAATAGAAATAATGTTTGGTTTAATTTTCTTAAATAAGTAGGGCAAGATAATGCCACTAGTGTAAATATTTAGCTTTTTTTTCCTTCAATCAAGTATGCCATACATTTTGAATGAAAGGTAGCATTGCATGAGTCTTGGGACTTGATTATATAAGCAATCTTCCTACAATTTAAATAATTGGTTTAGTATTTTTAATGCATCTTTCTAGCTTTTAGTTGAAAGTTAATTTCCCACTTGATCTTGTGCAAAAGCTGCTAGAAAGGAAAAATCAGGTGGTGAAGCAGCATCCATACACTGTAGCTGAGTTCTGAGAGTTCCTTCAGGCTCTCTTACTCTCTCAGCCCTGTTCTGAGCCCCAAGATTCAAAAATGCTTGCATAATTGGGTACTGTTTTGTGACTTATTAATTGCTCTCTTGGGTATATAGTTGCATGTGAGCCAGCTTGGCTACTTTCCCAGCTTGCATCACTGGCAGCTGTTTTGCTTGAGGCAGATGGCTTGTAAGAGAAGCACCCATAAATTAGGGCATTGCTGCTTTTCTCAAACCATTCTGTGAGGGAGAACCTAATAAGATGATGTTTCACGTGTTTTCTTGTAAGTCTACTAGACTTCATGTCTAAACAGTATGTTTTACAGTTTAATTACTTTTTAATAATTTTAGAGAAATATTGATACTCCATTGGAGTCAACATGAAAATGCTAAGTTGAGAGTCACTGATGATGTTTTCTGTGATTCTGAACAAAGAAATGAATTAATGTTAGAAAGAGGGAAACCTTTATACTGAAAGCAAGAACATTTCTAAGGGCAGTAGCTAGAGAAGAAATGGAACAGAACAGTGTGTGTTAGGAAAACTATATCCTATACGAATACATGTAAAACTCTTGAGTAGAGTGTTGTTTTTCTGAAATTAGTACTGATATTTCTCTTGTACTTCACATACTCGTGTTCATACACCCCATGCACAGTAATAGCTATATTTCTACAGAACTGCTCCTAAAGAGTGGTATATGACTTGAGTATTCCTTGCAGTCGAGCCTTAAAATGCTTCTCCATTCGTACATTCTTTCTGTAGTTGTACACATCACTGCTCTGGAGGCTGGAAAACGTTGCATGAATATCATCCATGAACATGCACATAAACCTTGTCTTTCTATGTATCTCCACATCAGCATAAATAGAAGATCTTATCCTACGTTCTTCATTTCTTAAAATTACATAGCAATTTTAATCCAGAGTAAATTGTTCTTTTTTTTCTTTCTCTCTTTGTTTTCTGCCTCTGTATGGGGACTGCTGTTAAGTCTCTGTGCTCTGTTGCCTTCTTGCCTTAGCTTGAAGAAGTACTTGGAACCACCTGTGCTCACAAACTGGCCATGTAACCAAACTTTGTCTTTATCATGTTGTTGTTTATAAATCACAGAATCATAGAACAGCTTGGGTTCCTAGGGACCTTAAAGATCATCTCATTCCATCCCCCTGCCGTGGGCAAGGCTGCCACCCACTAGATGAGGCTGCCCAGGTCCCCATCCAACGTGGCCTTGAACGCCTCCAGGGATGGGGCATCCCCAACTTCTCTGGGAAGCTGTGCCAGTGCCTCATCACCCTCTGAGTAAAAAATTTCTTCTTAAGTATCTAATCTAAATCTCCTTTGTTTAGTATAAAACCATTCTCCTTTGTCCTATTAGTATCAGACCATGTAAAAAGTCAGTCTCCCTCCTGTTTATAAGCTCTTTTTGAGGTACTGGAAGGCTGCAATAAGATCTCACCGGAGCCTTCTCTTCTGTAGGCTGAAAAAGCCCAGCTTCCTCAGCCTTTCCTCACAGGACAGGCGCTCCACCTCTCTGGTCATCTTTGCGGTCTCTGGACTCACTCCAACAGCTCCACATCATTCTTGTGCTGGGGGCTCCAGACCTGGATGCTGGGTCCTCACAAGGGCAGAGCAGAGGGGGATAATCACCTTGCTCTCCCTGCTGGCCATCCCACTTTCAGTGCAGCTCAGGATACTGTTGGCCTTCTGGGTTGCGAGTGCACACTGTTGGCTCCTATGAGCCAGCTTTTTGTCTATCGGAATCCCCAAGTTTTTCACTGCAGGCCTGCTCTCAGTAAATTCTTCTGGTCTGTTCACATATTTTACTTGTTTAAACATGTAAGTGGTTTAGGTTTTGTGGTCGTGACAAGTGTTTGATTGTTTCTTATATTTTTAATTTTCTCTAGATGCCAGATTTTCTCATTTCACTTCTCAGAGTGAAATGAAATGTAATGGTGGTCTTTCTGCTCTACTAAACTTGTTACATAAGTCCTCTTTGTATGTGTAAAAACAGAGATGTGTATATATTCTTTTGGAGGTGAGAAGGAAGTTGGAATCTGGAGATAGGTATAAATTATCTCTTGCTTTCAATTCAAATCATTTATATATATATTTATATATATTTCAAATTGCAGTAATTTGAGGAGGCTGGCTTTCTATGCGTTTGCATATTGTGTAGAGGTGGGGTGATTTACGGCCCTCAAGTTAGGCTGCGTATGACATAGTGTGGAGGATATATTTCAAACATTCATTCACACATACTCTCTTTCAACTGGAATTAGTTTCTGTGAAAAGACTCAGCCTAAAAAATAGGCTCTAAATTAAACCTGTCAGCTGGGTCAGAAGTTAGTATGATCTATGTCGTACGTAAGGAAGGTATATAAACAGTCCCTTTGGGCCTAATATTTCATAGCTTCAAGTGTATCCCCTCTTCTTTTATCTTACACTCTTAAAGCTTGACTGCTTTTGCTTCTTCAGTGTTAAAAGATACTTTTCATCATTTGGTGGCATAATTGAAACATGGGCAACTGTGATTGTAGAGGTCAAAGAAGGAGTATTCTTCATATTTATATTAAGCTGGAGTCAGTAACAGGACTTTAAGGAGTGTCGTTTCTGATACCTACACCCTGTCTTCACTAAACAGGAAAGCACCACTGTGCAGTGGAGACTAAGAAAGGTTCGAAACATAACTCTGAAGGAAGGAGGGCTTTGGAATGGAGACAAGCCTCTCTTTTTTTTTTTTTTTTTTTTTTTTTTTTTTTTCCCCCTTGTAAAATGTTGCAGCAGGAAAGAAGGAAGCTTACAGCAAAGGCTATTATTGCTTTTCAGGGTCTTTTTTTAGTCTCTCTCCCTCAAAATTTGAGAGATTTATGGCCCGTTTATTTGTTTTTCCTACCATCTACTTCCTACTGACTGATCTCTAGGTCAGAATCTCTCGTAATACTTAATGGCAATTAGCCTATGTCTTGCTGATCTAATTGCCCTTGTAGACCAGCTGACTGTCCTTGGCAGAAACAAGCACAACAAAGTTAGACAGTATGAACAGACAGGTTGGGAAGCGAGAGAGAAGAAGAGAAAAAATAAAGTTATGAAAAGCAAGATAAGATCAGTATTATCAGTATTATCTTATCTTGTTTTTCTTAACTATTTGCTTTTTCTTCTTTCCATATATTTCAGACATGGATCTGTAAGCGTATTTTTGTAATTCAGAGTTTATGGCTTAGTTTAATCTCATGCTTTTGTTTGAAACATTTGGTCTTTAAAGTATCTTTATGTTCAATAATCTTTATTTTCAATAGAATCTGTTATATATAAGGATATGTGTCGACAATTTCCAATTCCATTGGAGAATCTAAAACAGCAACAGTGGAAATTCTTCCTATAAGGTTTGTTTCCTTTTGTCTTAAATGCAGTTTATTTGCTGTTATCAAATTGGAGTGAAGAGAGAATTGCTTTGTATCTAGTCAACACTACTTTTTATGCAAATATGGTATTGATCATTTTGGTTATCGTTACTTCAAAACATTGCTGCTTCAATGTGAGTATTGAAGTAGCTCAACCTTAAATTATGCTATTTGCAGTGGACAAAAATAAATTAGTAGAATAGAATTATTAAGGTTGGAAAGATAAGTAAGATCATTTAGTCCAACCCACAACACGTGCCTGTGACTGCTGTAGACCGTGTCACCTAGCGTGACTGTTATGTAGTGACAGTGGCTTTTCTGTATCATTTGATGTTTCTTTTCAATTATTTGAGCACAGTGCTGATGCAAATTACTTCAAGAACTCTTTCCTGGCTGATATTCTTGATATTTCCTGGCAATAAGAACCTAGTTTTCTGTGTAAGTATCTTTGAGGAAGTGTCTTTTTGGGAAATTTTTTCTTCTGTATGAAATTCCTGCTGGTATTCTTTACTTGCTGTGTTTTAACAAATCGCCAACCCAGAAGAGAGCTATCCCTTTCTTTCCATGTAAATGTGATTTCTACTGTAGCATTAATGGGAAGCCATATCATGGTTTCTTTTTGGAAATCAAAGTACATTGGCTTGATTAATTTATAATCAGTGTGCACTATTTCAGGGTACAGTAGGTTTCTTGGATATGATACCCATGTAAGAAAGTTCTGTTGATTTTTTTTTTGGTAGTGTTTCCATATTTAAACGATTCATCTCTGAATTCATTTTGTGGTTAATTGTTTTTCTTCTGATTTTTGTCCCTTTCCTCTGACAGCTTCCCCACATTTTTCTGCATCTCTTTCAAACGTGGTATAATCGCTGCTTTCTCTTCCTGTGATGCGAGACACAACGTGTGATGTGATATACTGCACTGTGCAGATTTTACTCATTTGAAGGTTACTGTAATTAAATCTTATCTTTCATGTGTTGGAGCAAGCATGAATAAATATTTGATTATTTATTTTGGCTAGTCTTCCTCCTACTTTAATATGTATGTATTTCACAAGGGTATTTGATTAATATATGCATTTTGAATGATACAAGTTAATTGATAGATTTAAAATATTCAGAGAATAAGTTCTAATGGCCACGTTACAGTTTAAACATTTTAAATTAGTGCCATTGAAAATATTTGCTGTTATTAATTTCAGAACTCTGTATTTAATTACTGTAACAACAACAACAAAATAATTGTTTTCATACAGCTTAAGTTGGATAGCTTCCACGTTTTAAAAGGAGTGAATAACTACACAACTATTTGTCTTTTTCATAAAGATTATGAGGGCGTTTTTATTTATTTAATGGAATAACCGTTTACAATGCTCTGACATGTATACTTCTGTAAAAGCTTTGCTTTGCACCTCATTAAGACAGTATGTTGCTAGTTGGATAGCGCTGGGAACCTTGATATCCCGTAGTTTTTCTGTGGTTAGTGTTTGAAATTCTACATTCTTCTCTGCTTTAAGGAAGAAACCTCAAAGCATGAAATTCTAGGAGAGGTGAATTCTAATCGAGAGGTGAATTTGTTGAAAAGGGGAAGAGGTGGTCACAGATCAGTGCAGGTTCTTGTTGTTGGCTTCATCTTAGTAATAGCTATTTTGAAAAATTTAGTCCAAATGAGACTTCATAGCAAATACACAAAAGGCTGTAGAAGAAGAGAAATGGAAGAATTAGTGGTGCTCCCCAGAGAAAAGTTACTTAGCATGCATTTGTAATGTTTGATGGATTTACTGGGTATGCTGTGCTGCAAGTGTTTTATAAATAATGCTTGTCCCAAAAGGCAAATGTTGTTCTTACTGTGAAATTTGTACTTCTTAAGTTTTTATGTGATTTTTTACAGTTCTGATGATTTTCCTAAGTGTCTTGCAGTTTAAAAGAATGTCCTAATACTTTTCTGTTTGTGCAGAATAGGCTGGATAACTGTTTTTACTGTACAATCACTGGAAGATACTTGACCTGTCTTGACCTCCTTCTTTCTTATTAGTTTCTCCATCTGAGTCATGCTACCAACATGAAAAATAAGTTTTTTGTTAACTGAGTATTTTTAAGATCAACTCAGCTTGATACATTTCAAGTCTTTTTTTCCAGGAAAGGGGCAGGTTTATCAATTTCACTCATAAAAATCATCACACGTTTATCACGAGGCAAGGTGGAATTAGGCACGTTGCCCTCCCATTGCACTGACTTTTCTTAATTAGTGTTGCACTTGCAAAATGAGTATGGCATAAACAGTAATTTGTGCAGGACTCAACATTTGAGGGATATAGTGGATCTCACAAAGCAGTTTTATTTGAGTTAGTCTTTTTCTAATGCTTTAAAATAATGATGTCTTCCTCCATCCTCTTAGGCGGAGAGGTCAACTCAAGTACTACTTAGCATGAATTCAATACAGAGAAATAAATTGGCACTTTCTCCAAAATGTTGCAATTTGCATTCCCTCATTTTACTCTGTTTCTGTTAGCAATCTGTGTTACCTCGTTCAGAATTTCCATATTTTTTCCAAGAGATCTCATATTTCCTGGCACTGCAACCAGAGACTTGTCCATTAAAGTCTTCTTTTAATGCTAATTTAATATTTACTGACCCAACTACTCTTGTAATCAGGCTGATAATTACAGTCTCTCATCTGTTTTAAAACTATTGCTTTTAATTCTTTAGCTTGAGCAACAGAATTCTGTTAATTCAATCCCCATGTATAACTTCCAACCTCAGCACTATACTGATGTGTGTGTATATACATTTTTATGATGTAGTATCTTCTCTGGCTTCTTGACTGTTTTCTTCTGACTTAAGTCATCATCTTCCTTGATTGTATGAGTTATTGAAAGGTAACGTCGCTGATTTGTGTAAAGCTTGTAATTTGTGGCAGTTCTGTTTATATAGTTTAATATGTGTTTATATACATAATAGCTCTAATTGTTGTATATATACGCACAACATTGTAGATAGGTCTATATGCACAACATCATACATATATATATGTACACACATATATATGTGCTGGTGTTCAGTCAATTAAAAGTTTGAGGTCTTTTTTTTTTCCTTTGCTTTTTATGCAGAAGGTGCTGTATCTGTAGTAGCTTGGGAGTCTTGAAAATACAGCCTCATGTTCCAAAAACGTACTGTCTTGTACCCGAAGTTAGCTGGACAAGAATTATCAAGATCTTTCAGTGAGTTGCCTGCCCGAATGCAGTGCTGATTGTTTGCTTCCTTACTGTAGGAATCTGGGGGCATTAAATGAAGCAGGTTGACAGATTCAAAATGAAAGGGAACTTTGCATAATCTATAATTAGACACTGGAACAGGTTGCCCAGAGAAGTTGTGTATGAGAACTATACAGTTGAATTTTATGCTGCTTGTTTTAGAGGGGGAGCTGGGGGGAGTAGAGAAATGTAAGTATTTTTATGAGATTTTCAAATATAAAGTTTTGATAAAACACCTTTGTGAAAAATTCAGTAACTCTTCACTCAGTGCTTAAGAAACACCACCAGGGTCATCAAGTAGTGGCCGTATGAAATAATTTCTTGCTGTTTCCTGCCAAGAAGCAGATCAGAGTTCCATTCATATATCCCTAGGGTAATAGGTGGAAAAAACACGTGATTAAAAAAAAAGAGAAGGTAACAGGGGAAATCAGTTCATCTCTAGTAAATGTTTTTAGTTACTGTGTTAAGAATATATCAGCACACAGTAAAATGTTTCAGCGTTAGATCTGTGCACGTTCATCTATTGCAGAAAGATGAAATTTAAAGTTGCTGTCTTGATCTGTTCCAGCACATATAGCAGCAGTGCGTCAATACACCAGTAAAGGCTGTAAGGCAGTAAAGATTTTACTGTGCATCATTTTAACATAATGTCAATAGACAGACATGAAAAGGATGTTCTGGGAACAGTTTCTAGATTTTACTTTTCACAAAATAAACACAACTTTAATGATGGCTTTAGGTTTTGCATGACAGTAAGAGGGGCACAGAATGCCAGAACACCGGAGCAACTACTGGATCAGAGCAGCAATCCACCTAGCACTATTTCTTCTCTTTGATGGTGATTGGAACCACATGCTCCAAAGGAAAATGCTTGTAACTGGCAATTAAAGGATCTGCACATAGCAGGCTTTTTTTCCTCTGCCCTCCCTCCCCCTGTTGCCATAAATTACTGGTTGGCCTTTACTCTGACGTGCAAGTCTGACAAAACCTAGAAGGAACAGGAAATGACATAAGTGTGGTTTTAGCCAGTTTTTTTTTCTTTAGCTACATAGAGAGGGAAAAAAAACCCCACACACGCACAAAAAACACTTTCTCTTAATAGGCAAAACACCTTTTAAAGCTTTTTGAAATGTTTGAAAATATTGAAAGGAAGATCTTAGCAAATTTAAGGGAGAAAAAAAGAGAAGCGTAAATTTTCTATAGCAGGCAAAGTGGAGGCTGACCTGCTGATACTCCTGGTTAGAAAAGCAGAAGTACCATCTTGTTTTCTTTTTCTTTTTAAACAAAAGGAGCAAAAAAACCAAAATCAGCCAATCAAAAAGGTGTTTTTCCACACACCTGCAGGCATTGTTATTAACAGTTCAAATAAGCCTGCCGAAGACTTACTTGAAACTTCAGCATTGCAAAGGAGCGTTTTGTACCTGGTATCTTGGAGTGTAGTAAAAGCATTTCAGTAGGCAGAACCTGTATGTTCCCATGTTCTTCTTATCTTCCCATGCAAATCCGTTGCACATAGTATTTGATGTATCAAATGGGAGTTTAATAAACTAATTAAGTAGGACCAAGACTCTTCGCAATAAAGGTGTATATCAGGTTTCTTATAAAACTGAAAATAATTCTTTGAAAGAATTCAGAATTTCCCATCAGTACACATGTCCAGACCTCAGAACTAGGAAAGCACATTCAGTTTCTCCTCGAAGACTGTGGCTATCTCCATACTTCCACAACCTATTGGACATTTTACAGCCTTGGATAAATAAATTATATAGAGGCAAGAATTGATAAGTGTTAGGATTGCAAAAATATCTTACTTATACCCTGTCCCATTTATTTTCATAGGAAGGTTAATGGGTATTGAAATATCATCATGCCTTAAGTATCATATATATTTTGCTTTTGAATGAAGTGATTTTTTTATAGAGTTGATTTCTGAATCAAGTTGCTATGGTGTTGGTTTCATTGTTTAGTTAATTCTATGCTTGGTTGCTATGGAAATACTTATGGAGCTGACGCCTGGTGGTGTCAACCAGATGCTACTAGCAACTAGGAATCCTGTATTTGATCAAGGAAAGACTTGGTCAGAAGTCATTTTTCTACTCACTTTGTCTCTGCTAACATATTCAGAGCGTGGAATGTAAACGAGTGGTGTCAAATTGGACAAGTTTTCTTTTCCTAATAGCATTAAAAAGCATGCCAAGACATCACTGAAACTGCAACTTCCGGGTAGCTAGTTTAGGCAAACAGCAGTGTTACAAATCTTAACACTATGTATGAACTTGTGTGGATTGTACAGTTCAGCATTTCAATGGTTCTAAGTTGAGAAAAGTAAAACTCACAGGCATTTATTGTGCTTACAGTTTTGGAAGTTTGAAATATTCCTCCAGTATGACTTTAGCCAAATGGAGCTGTGGCTCTCATGCAAGGAAGATCCAAAGAAAGTCCACCTTTTGCATCCTCAACTCTTCTGAAATGCGTGTCTGGTCAGGCCTTGCAAATACTGGCTGCATCCTGATGGGAAAGATAACTTTCTATATGAAAAAATCATTTAATAAGCAATCCACAAACTGACATTTTTGATTGTTTTCTCCTACTTTTCATCTGCTTTTAGTTTATTTAGACTGCAATCTGTTAGAGTGATATTTTTTCCTTACTTTTTCTTTGTAAAATTAATGTTGCTTGTTCCTGTGGCTGTGTGTGCTATAAATTGGATTAGGAAAGACCTTTACTGCTGTTACTTTGTGTACATTTTTTAGCAGATGTGTCTGGTGTTGCTAACAACATGTGCTTTGCCAAAGTGCTCTACTTAAGTTTTGATAATTCTTAGGCTGCTATTCAACAGTCAGGGCTTTTTCTGTTCTGCTCACTTATTTCCCGTCCCTCCTCCCCCCTCTCTAGCCCTAAGTGTCCCCATAAACTGATGGATTACGAATAGCGTTAGGTAAGTTGAATCTAAAGTTCTTTGGTTCAAATTGTATGGCGTTCCACAGGAGTATAAGCCAAGGGTAATACCTGATGCACAATGACCATTTTGCTGTGTGTTTCCAGTAAGTGATACATATTTAAGGTTTCCTTAGATGCAACTAAACATCCATAGATCTGAATGGAGCAACTAATTCTTCTAAGTAGTTACTCTGTTGGTAAGGACTAACTATTTTTTAGCTTTTCAACTTCATTTCCAGTGATAAAAATTCCTTCTGTGGGACTCATAGCTTGATTTGACTGACACGTTTCAGTTTGAGCTAAACCCATCATCTCAGCTGATGGTGCCCAAATCCAAAACAGCCACTTGTACGTTAAAGCATTTTTGTATGCCGCTTCATCTCATTTGAACTGTATTGAAATTTATTATATAGACAATATAGATTTCAATTATTATATTTAAGCATAATACAGATCCCGACTGTTAATGAACATGTAGTATTGTTGTACATTTGTACTTTTTTTTCATTGCTGTTTGTAATTGTTTTGTTGTTGTAGTAACTTTCCTTCAAAACGCCCATCAGCCTGACAAGCAGTTATATGAAAACAAGACAGTTTGATCATTGCTTTTCAGATGAGCTGGGAGTCTCTAGGAGTAGTCAAGCTGAGATGAGAAATCATCTCCAGGCTGACTGGTAATCTGGTGTATGGGCTTGTGGGGAGTGGAAAATCACCTCAACCAAAGTTCATCAGCATTCTCAGAGTCCACAGCAATCTTACTAGCTTCCAATGGTGTGGTTTCGGTAGTGTTGGGACTGCACACTGATGCTCAGAAGCTCAAGTATGTGATCTGTAACTCGGAACTTCTGTGACTCAAGTTCCTCCTAGATCAGGTGTTTCTTGTTAGAGGAGGTAAAGAAGAACGTTACATGCAAGTGGGTTACAAAATGTTAGTATTTCAGGGAACGGATCTTTCTGCAACAGGTCCAATGGTTGCAAAATCAAAAATTGCTGAGGCTCTGCTTGAGGTGTCTTTGAAGATCTGTTCACATTAAGTTAAAATAAAGCATTTCCCTTTTACTCTCATTCTGCTCAAAGATGAGTGCAATTCTTTGTAACTTTTGTTGACCATCCGCAGTAATTAATTAAAATTTTGACTACCAAACTCTCAAAAATAGTAATTCCAGAGATGCTGCCTTGTACTATTTCAAAATGCAGTTGCAATGCATGGCCTTAAGCTAATTGAACTGAGCGTGGTACACAGTGAGAAAGTAAGTGTAGCCGATGGGTAGTTTCTGACTAGAATGGGAAAGAGCAGATTCTTCCTTAAGCAGAGAAGTGTTTGTGAAGAAGCAAGATTTGTCAGCTGTGATAACCTTTAAAACTGCCCCCCTCCCCCCCGTTTGTCCATAAAACCACTTCAGTTCTGCAGGGGACAAACACTACTAGTTTCTGTTCCTTTCTCTCCAAGTGTTTTGGAGGGGGAGGCTTTCTGGATGTGAGTGCCACCTTGTGGCCTGTTTTCAGCATCTAAGATAAGGTGATAATCCCCCTTCATTATTAACTTGTAAGGATTTGGGTAGAACAGAATCCTACCAAGTTGTATTTATCATGGAAAAGTATTAATTGTGTGGTGATCTGCAGTTTTTCACTGTGCTTGGTGGAAGAGATTGTGCCTACAGTTTTAATCAGGTTATTTTAATTACCCCAATATGTGCCAGATGGGAGTTTTACAGTTAACATGCACGATGTAGCCTGGTAGCTGAGGTAAAACAATACACCTGTCTTCTCTCAGGAGATTAGGCTTTTAATTAATGATGATGTATAGTGAACAAAAACAAATAATAATAACCTGTTGTTAACACACAGATGAACCTGTGTTCTCTTACTTCAAAACTATTTTAGTCCCTTTGCTGAGAAAACTGAAATCAGTGGCAAAGCTTGAATCTTCTGGTTTAAATGAAAATAGAAAATTTTAAATCCTGAATCCGAGCTGTGAAGCTTTTCATTTCAATGAAATTGGGTATGAAATGCTGCCATCCCATTTAAAATACCGAACCGTGATTTGCACTGGAAGTAGGTTTTGAGTGAACAGTGCGCATTGTTGTTCCCTGTGTACACTGGGTGGGTATGGGACAGAAGTTGTAGTGGTAGCAATGAATAGTTTATGCCTCTCAGATTCTGAGGTTGTTTCTCTACTAAGGAGGTGCTAAAGCAGAAAGGAAGTCTTTGAACTTCTAGTCCTATAGATCTGTACTCCAGGGCTTAACAGGAGAGCTTATATATGAGTGTGTATACTTATAAGTATGTACGCATCTGTGTACACACATAGAAGAAAGCTGTTGTGTAAAAACATCTGCAGATAAAGGTTTAGGTACAGAAATGTTCTGGTGCTAATAAAATGCCTGAGTATGGCGAGACGGTGTTTGTCCCTGCTGTACTGCTCATCCCTGACAGGCTAATAGTCACCCTGTATGTTTAGGTTTTTAGAAAGGGTTTGATTAACAAGGCCATTGTAGCTAGACTAATCATTTTAAAAGCCTCAAATCTCAAATCGTTAAACTTAATTTTTGGGTCAGTCTTACTTCATGTAATATGGCTGTTCTCAGTCTATGCACATGCTTAAGCAGTTAGCCATCTTCAGTTATCATAGCAAGCGGACGTTGTAATAACTTTAAACGAGATGCTAAATACCGTCCGTGTGAAGATAACAAAAGAGAAGAGGACCCTGTGGGTGTTGCCCTTGCCTGCGTACTGCTGCCTTGCAGCCTGCATTTCTTCACTGACACTTTCTACACCTTCTGCTGGACTAGTGCCATCATGGAACATTGTGTTTGCTCCAGGAAAGAGCTGTTAGTCTTGGAGGAACAAAATCAAACATAGCTCTCACCTATAAAAATAAGCAGAAAAATTTCCAGGACTGCGAATTATGAAGTAGGAGGCAAGGGCATCGGTACCTTATTTGTGCTCTGTAACTGTAGGTGGAAGAAAGGGAAAAAAGAGCTTTGTTTTTGTTTGTGAGTGCCTGTTTCGTTGTGCAAATGAATGAATTTATCAGAGAATAATTAGAACCTTGCTCTACCATGGTAATTTAGTGGCTGTCAAGAAGTCAAAAAGACTGAACACTTTTGGAACGTAGCAGACATCTGAATTTCATTCCTTGTATGTTGTTTTCATTTTTTCTCACTGAAAAATTAAGTGAGCGCTGTTGACGTACTTGAAGCTGATAGTATCTTCAGATTGTGTTGCTGACGTTCTTTTGTGGTTTTGGTGGGTTTTGTGAAGCTGTTTGGCTGGTAGATTCATAATCGTATTCAAGCAGAAAGTAACAAAACACTCGTCCTGCAAGAGAATGCTTTTTAAAATGCAGATATTGTTTTTAACCTGAGGTACTGGGGAGCCATTTTTTTAATGAATGATGATAGTACAGTGCTTTCTACACAGAGCTCACAAAATTGTTTCTGTTCGGATGGCGCTGGGAAGAAAAAGAAGTTCTAAGCTGGATTCTCTATCAGATTTTTAAGAGAATGAAATATTAATACAGCTGGTATAGACTGCCATGAGCTGTGAAATCTATGCAGTTTTATTAGATAAAACCAAATAGAAAAATAATGATTTTATTTACATTTCCTAAAGTAGGCAAATCAACCAATTAAATGAATTTAACTTTCAGACATTGTCATTACAGATGCTGCATTTCATTATATTTACAGAGCAGGGAAATACAATAGTCACAAAACCCAGTGGCGTTAGGTTGCTTGTTGTAATTTAATGTGACTAGTGATGCTGAATGCATAAGATGAACATTTCTTTTCGCAGAGCTACTACCAATGTTCTGAATGGTGGGCAAACAATTGATGCAATGTATTCGATTTCTACCAAAAGATTAGCAATTGTTATTGTGAAAATAGGACTTGCAAAACACATACGGAGCCAATGTCATTCAGAATGGTCATTTGATTGGTTTGCATATATGTTTGGAAAATATATGTAGGGCAATGCGTGTACTGCCAAGGCATGTCTGTTGCTCTAATATCAGTGCGTATCAGTATATTTTTTGTATTTACTTGAATGTCTTAATGTTGGAGAAAAAGCATATAAAAATGAGCCAGTAGTAAGTCTCAGTAATGAGATATGGTTCTGGGAGACCATGTGGACAAGGTGGCAAAGATGGCTTGATTTCTCAGCTGTAGGGTGTTTTTTTGCCACAGCTTCTCCTGTTTATGGACCTGGTTGTACATATGCATATCCCAGATAACTGTTCTCCCTTTTACTTCTCTTTTTAGGAATTATAAAGTCAAGGGGCTTTTCCTAAATTATCCACCTTTCATCCTGCATCTCTGCCATACGTGTGTGTGTGTGTGTATATATATACACACACGTATAAAATATTTATCATAATCTATATATAGATTATATATATATTATGATATAGATATATCTATAGATATATAGATATACGTATATATATACGTATATCTATAGATATATAGATATAAGTATATATATACGTATATCTATGTATATGTACACATATACATATACGTGTGTGTATATATATATACACATACATGTATATGTGTATATATATATAAATAATTTATGTAGGAAAGCTTGTCTAAATATGCATCCCACTGCAGAATTCCTGGTTTCTGTCTATCAGCTGTTCCAAAGTCCTTGCTCATGTGTGTCGACAAACTGCATAATGATTCTATAATTGAAATAATAGAAGAGCATAAATGAAAACAGTAGGTTTGGTCCTACAGTGCTTTACCTGACCATAATTCCGTGTATGCAAAACTACTTGAAATCTTTTAGTGGCTTCTTTTTGAATATTTTCTTGACAAATTCTTATGTGATTTTTTTTTTCCCCCTCCCCATGGATCTTTATTGGATGTTAATGCAGTAATAAGTTTTAGTTGAAGGAAAACTTCCTTTTTTTCCTTACTTTTTGTTCACAAGCTGTTTTAAATATTCTACAAGTGATATGAATTTGTAAATTACCCAATACAAAATAGATCCAGTAACTTGTGTTTTTCAGTTTTGAGCTTACTGCAGCAATTTATTAGACACAAGATTTAGCTGTAAATTCACTTTGGCATTGAGATTTGCCTACTGTATTAATTTTTTTACTCTGTGCTTCTGCTGTTCATGTAGGAAGTTCCATTATGAGATTTGGCAAGCCTAGAATGGCCCATATCCTGAAGGATGGGGATGTGTTTTATAGTTTGAGGAAGAAAAAATTGTATACTTTTTGTTTCCTGAGTTTAGTGGCTGGATACTTGTTCTCGTGATAACTGTATTTATAAAATATACTGGATTTTAGAATAGATTGACTTTTACAAGTCTGGATGAATCGACTTAGATGCTTTATCTTAGATCTTAATGTTTTATCAAAAACCTAGAAATAGTGAAGTAAATCCATATAGTTTTGTCCATCGCCAGAAGATCCCTGTTGCATAGGAATTTATTCAGACATTTCTTTAGGATTTTAGCTGTTGTAGCGTTGACAGAGAAAATAGTCTCGGTTTCATGTGAAGAAAAAAAAGTATTTTATATTGCACCACATAATGAATATTCATTCTATTTTTGTTGTTAAGCATTAACATATCAACTGTTACTCTTCTTTATTACAGATGATACTTTGGGACTGGGATTTGAAGCAATGGTACAAGCCCTACTACCAGGTCAGTGTGTTATGAATCTAATTATTTTTTGATGAAATTTGACTGAGTACAGAAGTTGTAGTTACCTAAGTTGTTCTAATACACTCTAGTTTATTGTATCTACATAGCAGTGATTTGATACGTAGCAGTCAGATGAAGTTGACAGGGCTCTGCTTTCTGTGGTGTACATGAGAACAGTATCAAACCCAGCTAAGACGGGAGCAATTTTGCTTGCTTATTGATTGATTATCCTTTAAATATTCATTAGCATATGATTAGGGAGTGACTCTCCACAGATGTTAGAAAACTCAGATCTACCTGGATCTGACCTTTCTTCCTGAATGTTTGTTTCTCACTCCTTCTTGTGTTAATGCTGGCATCTACTTAGCTATTCCTGCTCCTGTTCAGGGAGCTGTGCCAAATAAAAACTAATGACACTAATCGTGTTTTTGAGACAATTTTTAGGATTTGTTTCAATATAAATAGAAATAACACTGAGAGTGAGGCTGTGGAAATTTTACCTCTGCAGGAGTCTTACAATGGTTTGGTCACCAAAGCTTCTGTTGCCATTATTGGAGGATGTAGAGTACTAATTTTGCTTCTAAGACCAAGTAATAAAAAAAATTGAAGTAAGAATTGGGATAGGATCTTTATTTTTAAAAGAGAAAAAATAACTAGCTTAGTAGCTAGTAGCTAGTGTTGAATTTTGAGAATTTTTCTTTTTTGCATGAGAAATACTAGTAAAAATTGCTTTGTTAGTATGCCTATGTCTATTTTTTCTCTAAAAGAAAAATATTTTGCAGTATATATTTTGCAGTAGATAGGATGCTTACTTAAAGTTTATAATAAAGTTAAATGTTTTGACATGTTAATAGTTTGCAACAATTCCATCTATTTTAGAATGCTGGCAGTGGAACTGGAGTTGATCTTTCAGTACTAAATGAGGCTCGGAGCATGCTAACAGACCTCCTGACTGACCCATCCCTTCCACCGCAAGTGATTTCTTCCCTTCGAAGCATTAATAGTTTGATTGGTGCTTTCTCAGGCACATGCAGGCCAAAGGCTAATCCATTCACACCATTTCCTGGTTTCTTCCCCTGTCCTGAAGTAGACGATCCTGCTGAAAAAGGAGATCGAAAGCCACTCAAGGTCAAATTACTTTTTCATTGTCACTGTGTGTGTGTTGCCATTTAAATATATATATACAGAGAGAGAGAGAAAATAATCCCTGCACTGCGTTACTTCCATTTCCGTACAGTTGGCAGGTTGTCCCAAACTGGTCAGATTGCTGGCTTAGTATCTTGGGGTCGGATAAACTGGATCACGAGCCAGATTCAGTGCACGTGCTGGAGCCTTCTTTCAGTATTATTCTGACACGTGTGCTTGTTTCAGGGAGTAGACTTTTCTTCTCTACTGTCAGGGATTTTCAACCGTGCTCCACATGTTGCAAGAGAGTCCGCTGACACAGAAGTCCATTCTAAGCCTGACAGCGCATAGTGCTCAATGTTGCGCTGTGACCAAAATCTGGGCTCAGACAACTTGCTGCCTTTTCTGGGCTAAATGCCCAACCTAGAGGAATTTTTGAGTCTTGCTTTACAGTTTTAGCTATTTTCTCTGTTTTCTTGGAGATTATCTTAAGGCATCAGTCCATTCTGTTTTTGTTAGACAATTTACAGGTGCTGCATACCCTTGCTGCCTACCTAACTGCTTCCAGCATGTAACTTTTCCAGCACATATTTGACTGATTTCAGATCTGCCTTTGATTTTGTTTAACTTCTGCATTGCAAATCACTCTGCAGGAGTGGCTTAATTAACACCTTCACTGCCTGCCCATCTGAATATTTTTTTACTCTAGTGCAGCATTGCTGTAACTGATTTATCTAATTTGACAGAATACATTCCTCTGGTTCTCATTCTAGTGGGGCTGGTTAAGGACTACTGCAGGTTTCTGTGGAGATAGTGGTCTTATTCTGCTTGTACAGTTTCACCTTTCTGGCTGTGACTATTGCTTTTTGCAGCAAAGCAAACAGGGTCAAGGTACATCTTATATCACAGACTCAGAGCAGTCTGATGTTTCGGGGTCAGAAACTAATTTTTTGTGTTAACACTTTTCCATTATTTGAAGTATATGGTAGTGAGTGAAGTAAGATCTTTCACCACTCAATGAAACTTCAAATTGTGAAGTCATAATTTCTGCTAGACCTTTTGAAGTTAGTATCTGAGAATCACTTGTCCTCATACATGATCCTGCAGACCTTACTGCAAATGTTCCTTTTAAATTCTTTGTTCAAAGCATTTTTTTTTTCCTGGCATTGGGTTTTGGTTGCTTTTTTTCCTTAGCAAGGTCTGATTCCATTTATCTGAGTTATATGTACCTTCCTCCCCAGGTTGAATGGACATATCAAAGGCTGAGTTAACCAAGTGGATTGTAGACTGAAAGGAGTCAGATTTCTTAAATGTGATTAGAATACAATATATAGGTTTTATGTGCAATAAATGCAGATAAACCAGAGCTAGCTTTGCAGTTTAGGTTCAGTGATCCTATTATGTCTCTTACTTGGGTTCTCTTAGTTACTATTTAAATGTTGCTATACATTTCTGAGTGTAGTTCAGTAAGGCAGAGCTATTAAGTCCTGAGTTATTTCCATACAGGGCCATTTGAGAATCACAACAGTGATTCTCTGTTTTTGGGCTACAGCGTGTCTAAAATAACACAGCTTCAAGGCTGGGAGTGAGGAGGTGTCTGGGAAGCCTCCTTGGTGCTATGAGACTGGTGTGGAAACAGAGGGAGCCTTAATGTACCAGAGCTGGCCCTGTGTCAACTTTTCTTTATTTTCCACAATATTTGTCAATTTTTGTTATCTGAGTTACTGAAAAGCTGATTATGTAGCTGCGCGATTGAATTGCGTAGAAAAAATCACCTGTAGCCCTACAGCAATTGGCTGTCTCTACAAGATCTCAATTTCTGGAAGCAATTGAGGAGTAGTTGTTGAACCATGTGGATTTCAAAGCGCAAGTACCTTCACGTACGTTCATTTCAAACAAACAAAAGAAGGAAAATAAAACAACAAAACCACCACCAACGACAACAGAACATAACTATTTGTAATAAGCTAAATAATTTTTAAATACTTTTTGATTTTCTTGATCAGTAAGAATGAAGATGAAATACCATGCTTCTTATTTTACCATAAACAACAGTAGTGTCATATCCCATCTCCAGTAAGAAAAAAATAAAGTCTTAGTATCTAATTTCAATTACATCAATTTCAACTATAATGAAATTATTCAACAGGGATTAATTAGCAGGAATAGCCTGCCAACACCACAGCTGAGACGATCTTCAGGAGTTTCTGGTATTCCACCTGTAGAATCACCGTCTTCTAAATGGGAACGGAGTAACAGTAAGAGATCTCATCAGGACTATAACGTGTCAAGGTAAGCACCTAACAGAATTTTAAGGGTAGATAATAGACATTCCATTTCAAAAATGTTCATATCTGTAATGGTGTAAGTATCTAAGGTAGAATCTTGTACTTAAATTATGTCTTCAAATTCTGACAGTTTAAATTGGAAAACATATCAAGTTAATAATATACTATACTTTTATAACTCTGGCCTCAAGTAGAAATTAAGTCATTTTGAGGCTGAATGGCTTGCACCGTCATGGCGACTGGGACTGAATATCAGTTTTGGTAGGAAACAAACAAAAAAAGTAGTCAAAATGAATTACTTTGTTTTGCAATTGTATAACCTGTAAATGATTACTGACTTCCTCTTTCTCCTGTTAGTTGAAATATGAAAGTGATACAGATTTTAAACATATCGAAAACTTGTTTTCTAATTAAAAGGATTATGTGACATTCTTGTGTTTGGTAGCTGCTGTTACATGCATGTATTGCAGCATTTATTATTCATACACTTACCAAGCAAGCATTAAGGTACGCTAAGATAGCTTTCTCATCAGTATAATGCAAAAAAACAAAACAAAACAACAAAAAAAAAAACCTTTTGTTTCTAAAATCAACATTGTATTTTGAATTAGAAATAAAGTTAATATTCTGTTTTCTTTTTGTTTAACTTTTCGTATGGTTTTGCTTAATGTCTTGTGAGAAAAGTTCAACAGATGTTTGAAATTGTCATCCAACTCGTTAAAATCATTTAAAAATCATTAAAAAAAGATTTTATTGTGTAGTTGTACCTGTTAAGAATAGTTTTTACATAGATGATAAGGAAAGTGAATACAAGACTTCTTAAAAGAAAATGTGAGTTAGAGTGATATTTGATAATTGCTAATAGTAAGTGAAAGATTATATGCACGTGTCCAATAGTTTATCAAAATAATATTTAATTTTAAAGTGAACTATTTAAACAATTTGGCAATTGTCAGTGGTTTTTTCCCCTTCAAATAACACACATGCTTCAATTTTTTATGAACTACATAGTTTAATTCTGGTTTGTTTACAAAATGTGATTGCAGATACTGTATGTTGCTATGAACAGCTTTCCATGGGTATGGCTGTCCAGATGAATTTGACATCAGTGGAAGTTTAACTAGTCATTATACCATTTATACAGCCCATCCATAGGCAACAGTTCCATTGGTTTTCTCAAATCAGGCTGAAAGCATATCACAAATTCTCACTGCTTGATTATGATGGTAGGTTAAAGATTTTATGTTTATGCTGATTTGGTTATCAGCATTTGAAAGAATCTCCCCACTCATATCCACTGGAAGTAGCCAAGAGAGGCAGTCCTACATTCCTCCCGGCTCTTTGTCCCGTTGGCTCTGGCTCTTGAGTCAGTTCTTTAAATTGTCAGAAAAATAATTCAGCAAAAGAAAAAGCATCATTTTTTTTCTGTCTTACAGCAGGATTCATCCCAAAGAGGAGCCCAATGACTGGTAGAAGAGAAGCAGGCTAATAGTATAAAGGGAGAGTGAAGCAGGAAATTTTGCTAGGAGGAAAGCTTATCAAAAATCAGAATATTTTTTTACATACAGTGACTGCTTTCGACTGAATTTTAGCTGAGTTCACAAAGATAATACGTTACACAATGGTACTATAACCTATTGCTCTAAAAATTGATTAAATGTTGCAAAATCTTCATCTATCAAGACAGTGCTCAAAAACAACTCTTAAGACCTGTTCTCTTGATTTGGTTTGTCATTTAAACTAATTTGAGGTGAACTGACCTTGCTTGTTAGTATTCCTACACTAAATACCGATGTAAAAATTTTATATGCTTTAGAAGAGTGCACGTCATGAAAGCTGAAGTTTACAAATGGGAAAAAAATTCACTGTCAAAATTGAATCAACTTGAACAACTTGTAAAATTGTCCTAATAAGTCAGCATTAAATTTCAAAATAATAAATCTGTCTTTATTCTCTAACTCATTTTTTTATATCTATCTATTAAAAAAAAAAAGTCGGAGATTGGGTGAATAATTATTTGACTTTTCTTTGAAATGTGACAAGATAAGACTAAAGCTGTTTGGATAAATACTATTTTCCCATTCTAAAACAAAATAATTAGATTCACATAAACTATTTGCACTGGAGATTACGTGCATACAGTTGCTTTTAATTGCACATTACGTTTTTGTTTACTGCAGGAAATGTTTAATTGGAATTTAGGAGTGTAATTCCAGGCTACAACAGCAGATGGCATAACTTATCAATCAGGTTAACAATACAAGTATTGGAGTTGACTGTTACAAGCAGCATTATTTTTAAGATATTTAATTATATCATTTAGTATGTAAAACTGATTTGAGAAGCAGGCTGTAGCTGCATAAGATTCTATTTTCAATGTAAGCAGTATTTTAAAAGCTTTGTTAAAGCATACACTGTTGTATCTGATATTATCACTAGTGAATAAATTCACATATCATTGTGTAATATTTAGCAGTGGGATTTTAAGGAGTTATGCAAAACATAATGATTCAGCAAATTCCAATTACTTTCCATAGTATTCCTTAAAAAAACAAATGGCCATGAAAGCATTGTTCAGTGCCCTGCAGAGAAGTCTTGTTGATAAACAAATAGAATTGCTCAGATGGATATCGGACCCTTTCTAGGCAACGTTCAAAAAAAGTAAATACAATTTTAGGAAATAAATGATGTGGCAAGTTGTCTGAATGCACTCACTGTGTCATTTTAGTACTACAAAATGTTTTCTGTGTTTTTTACTGTTCTGTGTGGTACATCGTCTGTCTGATCTTGAACTTAATTTCTTTCTAGTACTTTCTTCTTTTGAATGGTAGTGGAACCATATCAGAGCAGTCTAGACATCTTGCAAGCATTTTATTTGATAATGGTGGAATACAAAGTAGGAAAGAAGGAAAATTCTTGCTAGTTGGACTTCTGGTTTTGATTTCCTTATTTGTTTGTGATTCAGCCAAGGATCTCATTCAAATGGGTCTTTTGGTGCCAACCTGCTGACGATACCAAAACAGAGATCATCATCTTTGACATTGGCTCACCATATGGGTCCCAGGCGAGCAGGTAAGATTGATATCCTCCATCGGGCTGTATAAATTGCACAAGGTTAGTAAGTACATCATGTATTGCATTTTTTTTTTAATTATTTTTTGTGCAAATGTAACACTAACGTAACATCAGTATGTTCTGTATCTTCTAAAAATATACTTTATATGTATTTTCCGTCTCCTTCTAACAATACTCAAAATTACAGTAAACATCAACTTTGTATCAAGTTCAAATATTTGTCTAACGCTATGAATCTGCAAAATGTTGTATTTGGCCTGGTTGGTAATTGTTAAAAATTGCCAAGTTCACATACCTTAATAAGGAACCTTGTTTTTTTTTCTTTTTTTCTTTTAGTACTACAGCTTTTTGTAATGGAACAATGTTATTTAGATGCTGCGGACTTAAAAATTGTCCTTTAGAGCACCAAAACTTAATTTCTACTCTTAAGGCTTGTGAGTTGATTTGGGGTGGCCTGTGATACTGTTTGCGATGTATAACCTACACATCCCTTATTTAAGGGCAGTTGGTGCCTACTGCATATCCTTTCAGCAATTTGTTAACATGCAGTGCACGATCACAACAATTACAATTGAATTTTTGTTTTGTAGTTTGCAGGAGAATAAGTAATTCAGCTATGGGACACCCACAGCACACTTACATTAATTTGCTCTTTGAGCCTTTGGCAAAGGGCACTTTTTTCTCTTTGATAAAAGTTTGTTTACAATGCCTATAAGTCACTTTGTGCGCTCATAGATAACCCATCTTTTGTAAGTTTTTGCAAAGGATAGAACTGATATTTTGTCTTAACACAGGTATATAGTAATCAAAGTATGATTTTACAGGCTTTCTTTCCTGGATTTCCTGAAGTAAGCTCTAGCTTAGTTTTTTCACAGGAATGGGGAGTTATGTGTATGTAAGCAACATTGATTTTATTGTTGTTTTGTTTTTAAATTTTGAATTACCCATGAACAAACTTTAGGGTTGTGTTTTATTTTTGTTCTGTTTCATTTCTGTTTGTTTAAAGTGCATTATTAGGCAGATTTGAATGGATTGTCATAGCATTAATGAAAAGGCACATCACTGTTAATAATAGCCAATATTTGCCCACTTTAATCACTGGCTTCAAAGACATGACTACAACTTTTTTTCTTGCTTTGTTTTTAAAAGTGTCTCAAGCCTTTTTTTCCTTAATCTCAAAGCAATGAAGAAAACAATTTTCCCCAGGCCAGTTACCAATAATGAATTGGTTTTGCTCATTTGTTCTGGAAAATTTAAATATAAAATCCTGAATCAGAAAAGGAAGTGGAAAGCTTCAGCAATTGCTTAAAGCTTGCCAAAGTTAAAAACAAAACAAAACCCTTCAAAGCCAGATGTTGTACCACCTTATGTAGACTACTGCTTCAGATGTGTGACCTAGACTGTGCGGAATATTAGTAGCTCTCAAAACTTGGGATAAATCTTGCTGATCTATGTATATTTACTTCCATGTTCTTTACAATTTATAAAAGTTCCTGTTTAATTCCAGTCTTTCTAAACAGAAGTGGTTTGACTGTAATCTGATCCCAATGTTATGTTTGTTTTGGAAGGTGCTTCTCCCGGCCTGAGTCCAGTGGGTTCACCTACTCATGGATCTGTCTCCAGTGGCAGATGGTCACCTGTAGAATTTCCTGATACTGCTGATTTTCTTACAAAACCAAGCATTAATATCAATAAGCCTCCAGCACACACATTTAGTTCTTCAGATTATCAGCAGCAAGTTAAAACACCCGTGGGTTATGTGTGTAGCAGGTACTGTAAACTGTTACATTTTCACTAACTCAGTGTGTTGAAAATACTAATAATATTTTCAAAAAAAAAGAAAAATAACAAGATCTATTATTTATTAGTATGGAAAAAAGGCATATCATAATAATTTGTAACTGTGTCACCCAGGGAACTGAAGAATGCTGCATGTGTGCAATTGAACTGAAATGGTAGGAAAAGCAGCAGTTACTGCAGAGTAACAGTATTTTACAGATTTTAGAGAATTATTTCCTGCTTGGGATCTTAATTCTGTATGTCTAAACACTTTCTAAATCATAGAATCATAGAATCACAAGGGTGGAAGCGACCTGCAAGATCATCTAGTCCAACCATCCTCCCATTACTGTTGCTACCACAAGCCACTAAACCATATCTCGTAGCTCCTCATCCAGATGCCTCTTGAACACTGCCAGGGCTGGCGACTCCACCACCTCCCTGGGCAGGCCATTCCAGTGCCTGACCACTCTCTGAGAGAAAAAGTTTTTCCTCATGTCTAACCTAAACCTCCTCTGGTACAACTTGCGGCCATTTCCTCGGCTCCTGTTTGTTGCCTGGGAGAAGAGGCCAAACCCCTCCTCATCACAACCTCCCTTCAGGAAGTTGTAGAGTGCAGTGAGGTCTCCCCTGAGCCTCCTCTTCTCCAGACTAAACAATTCCAGCTCCCTCAGCCACTTCTCATAAGAGTTGTGCTCCAGATCCCTCACCAGTTTCGTTGCTCTTCTCTGGACACATTCCAGGGCCTCAATGTTTTTCTTGTAGTGAGGGGCCCAAGACTGAACACAATACTTGAGGTGCGGCCTCACCAGTGCTGAGTACAGGGGAATGATTACCTCCCTGCTCCTGCTGGCCACACTATTTCTAATGCAGGCCAGGATGCCGTTGGCCCTCTTGGCCACCTGGGCATACTGTTGGTTCATGTTCAGCCGAGCATCAACCAACACCCCCAGGTCCCTTTCCTCTTCACAGTCATCCAGCCACTCTGCCCCAAGCCTATAGTGCTGCATGGGGTTATTGTGGCCAAAGTGCAGGACCCGGCACTTGGCTTTGATGAACCTCATCTCATTCACCTCAGCCCAGTGATCCAGCTTATCTAGATCCCTCTGAAGGGCCTCCCTACCCTCAGGCAGATCAACACTACCTCCCAGCTTGGTGTCATCTGCAAACTTACTGAGGGTACACTCAATCCCTTCATCTAGGTCATCAGTAAAGATATTAAACAAGATGGGCCCCAGTACCGACCCCTAGGGGACACCACTTGTAACAGGTCGCCAGCTGGACTCAACTCCATTAACCACTACCCATTGGGCATGGCCCTCTAGTCAGTTCCTTACCCAAAGAAGGGTATACCAGTCCAGGCCACGGGCAGCCAGTTTGCCCTGGAGAATACTGTGAGAGACCGTGTCAGAGGCTTTGCTGAAGTCTAGGTAGACTACATCAACAGCCTTTCCCTCATCTAGCAGTCTGGTCACCCAGTCATAGAAGGAGATGAGGTTGGTCAAGCATGACCTGCCTTTCATGAACCCATGTTGGTGGGCCTGATCACCTGGATGCCACGCACGTACCGTGTGATCTCACCCAAGATGGTTTGCTCCATAACTTTCCCTGGTACTGAGGTCAGGCTGACAGGCCTGTAGTTCCCCAGATCCTCCTTACAAGCCCTTCTTGTAGATGGGAGTCACATCGGCAAGCCTCCAATAAATAATTAGCCTTACTTTGTTTATTTGTGTAGGTGAGTCCAAAGGAGGTGATAGCTGATTATTTTCAAAGTACAAGTTAAATTTATGTGTCTAAATAGAGAAAGTAAAGTACTCGTGGTCATGTGGTGGAGGAACCTTGAAAAGCATTCCTTTTAAAGGAAAGTAATTTGCAGATATTTTTCAATAGAACACAGCAATAGCAAAAGAAGAAAAATACTGAATGTTTTAAATATATTTCATGTATTCTGTAAGCTGTGGACGTCAGATACTCAAGCCTATTCCATCACTAGAGGAAGAATTTGCAGAATATAAAGACAAAAAATCAGGTGGGATTTTGAAAATACATAAATACTTGTGTTTTTTTTTTCCAAAGCCAATTAAATTAATATTTTTCTATTTCTACATTAAATTGTACTATAATTTTTAAGTAATGTCTATCCATATATTTTATTTCACTTGATATGGTCGATGTAATCTAAAATATTGACTATTTCAGAATAAGAATAGTAGACTACCAGTTGTACGTTCATAGACCTGTACTCAGTGTTTCAAAATGTCTCTACCATCTCAGCTAAACTTAACACTGAAACCATTTGTGCAAGTAAAAAGTCATGCTACCTTTTCTATATCTTTAAATATATTTTGTGATAGATTTTCTCCTTTACAACTTCTTGTTTTTAAATTCTTAAATAATTGGTTTGGAAACAAGCTATTTCTTTTGTGAAGAGATCTGTATAAATTAATGAATTATTAGGCATTAGTATTTACAAATAAATTATTGATATAGTAATTTTCTATTTATTTTCTTTAAGGTGAAGTTGGAAGCGCTAGTCTCTCAAAAGAGTCCTTCCACCATACAGAGGAGACAAAAGATGAAAAGAAGGAAATAATTACTCAAACACAAAATAATTCACTTGTAAGCAAGCAATTGCAAAAGAACTTGCAGTAACTTATCTCAGTGAAGTATTTCTTTATCAGTTGACACATGCTGTAAAGAGGTTTTTGCATTGCTAAAAACTGTCATGTCTGAAGGGAAATGGTGCATCACCCTTTTTTTTTTAAATTAAAGTTTACAATTAATGATAGGATATTTCTATGTTGCATAAATTTCACTAGCAAATGACAGGATAGTGAACTGCATGATTTTTTGTTCATTAAAATTAATTTGTGTAGAGTTAATGTAGATAGTACATTTAAATACTAATTGACTAGTATTTTCTCCTGGAAGTTTATGAAGTATGTGGCAGTTTCAGTGAAACTATCAATGTTCACACAATGCAGGATATTGGAATTGCAAGAAGACAATATAAGCTTAAGCTTTACTGATATTTTGAGTCTTCACAGTGCTTTTTTAAAGCTAGTTCAGCTAAGGAATTCTCAAAGCTCAGTATACGTTTTGATACCTTATGCATTTTTGCTTTGTTTTATTAATTCAGTTTGCTTTAAAGATTATCATAATGATAAAATAATTATCACCATCTCAGGAAGTTTCCCCCAGATATGAAAAGTCCAGTGTTATTTGTACTGTTGATTTATTATTTTTTTTTGTAGTAACAGATATGGCACCATTCAATAAATTCAATAATGGTTTATAATTTTTGTAGGTTTTTTTGCTCGATATTGTTGGCGAATTAGTTTTCATTCTTATTTTAGAGGTGATTAAGTCTCTTACTCTTATGCAGGTGGTGCAGAGTCCTAAATTAGAAACAATGATAACAGAACACGATTCACTGATGGAGAAAATGAACAATTGGAATTTCCAAATTTTTGACCTTGTGCAAGAAATGGGAGACCAGTCTGGAAGGATCCTTAGCCAGGTTTGTTGTCTTCTGTTGTATGAGGGATATGGAGGGTTGAAGCTGTTATGACTTTATATTAATTTAAACCATGAAGAAATTTTGCATTCAACATATAATTGAAAACTAAGTTGTGAAGTAGAAATTTCATTTTCCTGTACTCCATCTCATAGTAAACCATAAAAAGTTCTTTGTTTATAGACAAATTGCTCCAAATTGGCTGAATTTTGTTTTCAGTGTAAAATACGTTCGATTTATGGTTACTGGAATAGCTTTGTAGTAATGTGCCATTTCATTTCCTATAAAAATTGTCTCCTGCTTTCAGAATTGCTACCTTGTTTGTCAACCATTTCTTTTTTTCTTTATTTCAGTAAAATATTTCTGCCAGAGCTACACCTGTGGGGGAAGAGAAGTGATCTTTTAGGCAGTCTTTTGCCTCTTGATCCTACAAACAATGGGATTTTTTTTCCATGCTGCTTTCTGCATGTAGTATCCCTTTTATCTCTTTCTGACTTACTATTAAGCTCTTTGGTGCAGTTTAATGTTGTGCTGAAGCCAATCTAATGGCGAGTGCAAAAGAATGAACCTGTTTGCTCTTCCCCAGACTTTCTCATTCATCAGCGTCACCTGTAAACTTCCGTCTCTTTCTTTATACTGGATTTAGGGATTGTGGGGTTATAGTATGAGCTGCATTTGGTTCTGATCCAAAGATTAAATGATTTTTACTTGCTGGTATCTTAATTTTCTAAGTATTCTATCCTGAATTAGAATGCATGTTTCTCTTGGTTCAAAGGTAGTGTTATGAACAAGCACATGGAAGGAAGGAAACAGGTTACAAGTAGTCAGGTGCAGGTGGAAAAAACAATGGGGATAATTTAATTTTTGTCATTAGATACTATCTTTTCTTTCCCAATCCACAAGTATTCTGGCTATTACTTTAAGTCTTCAAGTAGGTGTTTTTTTCTTTTGTTTTTTTTTTACTTGATCAAAATTGACAGGACTTCTGTCATCTCAGTTATTGACTGCTGTTAATGTGCAGTGTAGAATGCCACGATCCATTTTTGAGTGGTATTTTTGCAGTTGTATACCAATGTTCTTTGATCCATACTAGCTGGCATTTCATTTGTGTGCAACCTATAGGATAGTTCAGACCTGTAAGTAATTCAGTGTGCAGGTTTCTGTTTAACCAGAATTTATGCATCAGTTCTTCCTGGTTTTATGAGTATGTGTTTTCTCTCTCCTCCTCCCCAGTCCTTTTGTCAGTTATACTATAAGCATATGATACGTATTTTGGTTAAAATCCAAATAAAAGCTGCATTTTTTCTCATTATTAGTTGTAAGATTCACAGATTGGGTTTGTAAAAAGGAAATGCTTAGGACAGCTGAAAAGAGGGACGTCCCCTCATTTTGCTCTCATGTTGCTTTGAGAGCTTCCCACATTTTAGAGCTTGTTCGCTCTCAAGTGGCTGGGTAGGAGCTGGCAAAAAAATGGAAAGTAGTGTCTTCCTTTGAAAAGCTTTCTGAATATTTGCAGGTTTATAGTGCTTTTATGTCTTTGTAGTCACCAAATTTTACTCATACACTTCACTATTTTTGTACTGCATGTACATGTGTGGATGTTCTGAGGACATTTTGTTAGCTTTTGATAGGTTTGTTAAAAAATACCCGAGATTTGAATAGAAGAGAAAGACCTTGGAAAACAAATCCTCAAAAATAAATACAAAATGTGATGTGGCTTCTTTTATTTCTTTTTATAGTAATGGATCTGCTACTGTAGTTAGGTAATCTGAATTTTTGAGTAATAAGAATATAGAATTCTTTTGTTTAGGTCATGAGATGAAACGTGAGTTCTCTAATGTATTATGAAAAGTTTGGTGAATATTATTCAAACGATCAGTTGTGCGTATAATCAGTAGCAAAATGCAGGCTTTTTATCGTATGTATTTAAGAGGATGATAAAAATGCTTTTTAAAATTTTTGAATTAAAAATGATTAAACATCTAACTGTATGACATTAGCCTTCAGGCAAACTTTAATGAAATATCAGTAATTTTCAGCTCTGTCAGCAAGCAAGATTTTTAAAGATGGGAATATTTTTAGAACTGAAAAAGCAGAATATGCTCAGCTACTGTGATGTTTTCCAGGCTAAAATTCATTTTAATATATGTTTAGGTAACTTACACCTTGTTTGAAGACACTGGTTTGTTTGAGATATTCAAAATCCCAATTAAAGAATTCATGAATTACTTCTGTGCACTGGAAAATGGCTACCGAGATATTCCCTGTAAGTAATATCCAATTGTATATATTTTTCTTTTATATTTATGTATTCCCTTGAGGTATATTAATATTCAGTATGGAGGTACACAGCGTATTTTTATATGATATATCTGTATGATATATCTGTCAGAATTTAGCAAAAAAACCCCCACAAAACAAAACAAAAAACCAACAAACAAAAACCTTCCAAAGCTAGACTTGTTAATGTATAGGCTGAGTATAGTCTTAAAGATTTTGAATGAGTAGTTCAATCAAAAATACTGACGTCAGTGGGAGAACCTCAGCTGATATAACAGAAAATTGGATTAGGGCTGTAATTGAAGAATGAGAAAGAACTTTGATTGTAATCATTCATCAATATGTTTAGGGCTGCCAACTTTAAAATAAATAAATAAATAAAATCATGTCACAGATGTTTTTACTGGCCCAGATGCCTGTAGGTGTCAAATTGGTATGAATGTCTAGTGGCCGTCACTGATTGAAAGGTTACTTAACCCATTCCCGACTTTCAGGTAGGATGAAGTGTGCTTAGAGCTTGTTTCATTTTCATCTCACTTTTTTTCTTAAAAACATTCAGTGATAGCGCCTACTACCAGTTAAAATGCAATCTTTTCATTAATGTTTGAGATTTCCTGTATAGTAAATTTGGTCCATTAGATATTTCGCTGTTATTGATCCTTTGTGGGAGATAGGTGGAACAGTTGTCCACTCGTATTTAGTGAATTTTCTTCTGTTTTGAAGGTCTGTCAAGTCCCTTTCTGTATACAGAGTTCTGATTTTCCTTAGTGAATCCTTGTTCTCTATGCTTACCATTTCTTCCAGATCTTCACTGAAGAAGACAGATCCAAAAGTGGCAGAATAAATACTATCAGATTTTCATATAGTGCATCTTCTAATAGTATATTTCATTTTATAGTCAGTCAGTGATCCTCTTTAGATCTTTTCTGCAGCATAAAACAAACAGTATTAGATTCTATTAGGAGTATAATTTTAACAAAAACAATTAGATGATATATCAAAAATAGTTATAATTATTTAGATATTAGATAGAAAAGTTCAGTTCTGTCTTGGATTCTTACTAATTTGATTGATTAGTCCTTTTACTTACTTTTCTATACTGCTTTTTCCCTGGGTCTTTCTGCAAAAATAGAACACTTAAAAAAGTTAATTACATGTTTAATAAAAGATAGTAGAGGTGTGTTTTTATATGGATAAAATTATTGTCATGTACCTTGTCAACATGTCTGCTCAGTTGAGTTGGTTCTGCTTTTTCTGTACGTGATTCCTTTTTCTGGTCTTGTTTCTCCACATTGTAATGTAAGTTAAACATAGATAATTGTTTTTGTATTTTCACGTCTTACTGCATTTTAAATTTAACTTTCTTCTTTTATGAGATGTATAGACATTGTCTTATACAAAGTATAAATACACGTGAGCGTTAGCTGATTTTTTGTGTGTGTTTGTGGAAACTGTTTATAGTAAGTTTACAACTCAGGTTGAGAAAAAGAAAGAATAAGAAAATGGCATTGAATAAAGAGTCATGAAAACTGAAAGGCAAATATAAAGTATTATGTCTGAGTAAAAATTGAAAAACGTTACAAATAGTTTTGTGTTGGTTCTTTTCTTTTTCTTCTAAGGAAAAAAAAAAGTGTTTTTTTAATGTGGATCTGTTTTAAAACAATGTAAATGCAAAAACTTCAGTAAAGGGCGTAAAGTAACTCACCTATCTTATTTATGTATTTTTTAATTTTCAGATCACAATCGTATACATGCCACAGATGTTCTTCATGCAGTATGGTATCTGACCACACGGCCCATTCCTGGATTTCAGCAAATTCATAATGAGCACGTACTGGCAACTGATATGGGTATGTATCCACATAGTTTACTTCTATTCTTTCGTTGTAAAAATGTTTTAATGAAATCACAGTACATTGAACAAAACCACTACTTACCCTTGTCACTCAAGTATTTTTTATATTTTAATATAAGGCAGTAGTGATATGACAATACTAGTACATACTATTCAGAAGTAAAATGCAATTGATTTTAGAACAGTTATTAGAAGAATTGGCTTGTTAGACAACAGAAGTGTTTCACTCAAGTTTTCTATGCTCAGTGAAAGTCAGCACATTTTTATATACTGACACACACTTGAAATACATTAGACTAATTTTTAAAGTTTTTTTTTTTCCTGATTATGACAGATAACAGCTCTTCCCAAAATCTCTCTAATTTGTATGAATGATAGTTATCTTGTAATGGGCAAATTTGCCTGAATAAAAGATTTCTGAAGTATGTTAATATCCCTGTCTGGTACTAGGCAAATAACTGGTTTGAATGCAGAAGCTCTAGGACTTTCCAGTTTTTGGGGCACTTTAAAAACTCCAAGATGTCCTGCAAAAACGTGTTGCCCTTGTGTGGTGTCTTGAAACAGCAAGAGCTTTCCATGAATTTGTATGATTTCGGCATGTGGTCATGATGAATTTACTTCTTACTGGCCTTTTCAATTGTGCTTCAAAATTGCTGGTTTATGTAAAAACAGTAATATGATTTTTTCTTAGATGAAGCTGGTGGTGGTGTTCCTGATCAAGTCAGCTATATTTCTTCAAAAAGCTGTTCTGTTACTGATGACAGTTACGGGTGCCTGGCATCAAACATTCCTGCCTTGGAATTGATGGCTTTATATGTGGCAGCTGCCATGCACGATTACGATCATCCCGGTCGTACAAATGCTTTTTTAGTAGCTACAAATGCACCACAGGTAAGAAATTCTTTAATCAGAAAATTATTTCTATCTGCAAGGAGAATAGTAAAAAATTATTTTCTTCTGTATCCCTAATATTGCCTATGTAGGAATCATTTGCCCAATTTAAGGCTCAGAGAAATGAATTTGAATTTACTTGTGTAACTTTTTCCTGATAAATTCTCATGTATTTTGAGTGCATTGATTGTACATATATAAAAAAAATCATTCTCAATTTAAAAAACTATAAATAACTTAAATCTATGTAGATTGTAGTAAAAGATAATTTGAAAGAGCTGATTCTAGGACTGTCTAAGCAGCTAAATTAATGGATATATCACATTTTGCAAGTCCTATGAAATCATACCAATTTCTGCAGTTCCCTTAAAAACATGAGTTGTTCTTGTAGTTTAATGAATTGCATTGCCTAACCTCTGTACTTCATATTTATCTGTTTTGGGAAGCAGCCATTATTTTTAAGGGTGCATGAATAAACTACAAGAAAATCAGCAAGATATCCTTGCTTTCATCTCCTATAATCAGCTTTATTAGAGAAAAGGGAATAGAAAGGAAGGAAATTCTCTTCAGGTTCTAAAAGCTAAAGATGAATAAGGTGAAATAAAGCAAAGCCAAAATAAATGAATAACGAGGGATGGGAGAAGGAAAATTACTGAATAAAAGATATCTAAACTGCATAGGGGAGTAGTGATTGAGGAAGAAAAATACTAATTACTGATCATGGTGGTTTGTGTCTCTGAAGTTTGAAACAAGAAACATATAATGGTAACAACAATAATTGTAAATCTGAAACCAATACAACTTGTGAGGTTTTTTTGTTTTGTTTTTGTTAGTGTAAGCCCCATACATATTACCAGAAGTTCAGTCTCCGTTTTAAGTGGTGCGTATGCCTAGAAGCATGAATGGAGATTTAAAAGACCGTTAGAGAACTTGAAGAAAGAAAAGCTTTTACTACTTGGCTTTTTTTCCTCTCTGCCATTTTTTCCCCTATAACCTTCAAAACTGGAAGGCAAAACATCACTGGGTAGTTTAATTAAGAAAAAAAAAGAAAAAAAAAAAAGAAAAATATCTTGTTAGTGACTAATCCTTAAGCTTCAGAATATTGAGTTCTAAATCTTAAGTCTGTTATTTATGATTCTCTTCTTTTGTAGGCTGTTCTTTACAATGACAGATCAGTCTTAGAAAATCACCATGCTGCTTCTGCCTGGAATCTTTTCTTATCACGACCAGAATACAACTTTTTATCAAATCTTGATCACGTAGAGTTTAAGCGTTTTCGTTTCTTAGTGATTGAAGCAATCCTTGCCACAGATCTCAAGAAGCATTTTGATTTCCTTGCAGAATTTAATTCCAAGGTTAGTTACATTTTACTGCCTGTGCTGAGCTGTTCATGGTATACTGATGTTTGTGTTGCTATTGAATATTTGTTGATATTAAACAATTGTATTTAAAATTTTATATTATTGAGTTGTTTTAAAAAATGCAAATACACTATTTTCTTTGCACAGAACAATTTTATGTTGGTTTGTAGATTGCCTGGTAGGCCTTGCAGACCCATACTAGACCCCAGTCTTATTTCAGAGACGGAAAATGACTTTTTTGACTACGTTAAGATTAAAAAAAAAATCTATAGAAAAAATAATTCAAGTGTCATGGTGCAGAGCCTAAAAATATAATAGTTTTAACTTAATTTTTCAAAATGTATATGCTCAACCCAGGCCAATGATATCGACAGTCATGGTATAGAATGGAGCAATGAAAATGATCGCCTGCTTGTCTGTCAAATATGCATCAAACTGGCAGATATCAATGGTCCAGCAAAAGTTAGAGAGCTGCATCTGAAATGGACAGAAGGCATTGTTAATGAATTTTATGAACAGGTAGGTGTTGAAAGTATACATATTTTTAATTAGAGGCAGATGATCAACTCTTGATGCTACTAAATGTATAACGAATATGAACATTATTCCTTGTCAGGTTAAAGTCAGAGTATTTCCATCTTCTTTTTCTGAATACTGACAAGCTATTTTCATGTGAAGCATACTAATGTAATCTTTCACTTCCTATTAGTTGTATTAGAAGCTTGAAGACGAGCTCCCTACAAATGTCATCAATTTTTGAGATATTGAGAGCAAAGGTGAAGGGAGGATTATGAGATGTGCGAGTCTTAAAATATCTTTTCATGATTGTTCTAACTACATTTTCATTAGTTTAGTCCATATTACTATTGCCTTTGGTAAAAAGATGCAATCAACTTTGTGTACTTATCTCCTCAAAGTTAATCTCTAAAATCAAAATTTAAAGTTAATATTTTGAGAAGTTCTGTTTTTTTGTAATCTCTTTTTCAGGGTGATGAAGAGGCAAGTCTTGGATTACCTATCAGTCCTTTCATGGATCGTTCTTCTCCACAGCTTGCAAAACTGCAAGAATCTTTCATCACTCACATAGTTGGCCCCCTTTGTAATTCCTATAACGCAGCAGGGCTGCTTCCAGGGCAGTGGATTGATGAAGAGGAGGATGCAGAAAGTAATGAAGATGATGATGGTGCTCAGTTGGAGAGTGATGATGAAGAAATAGAAGATGATCTCATTTTAAGTAAGATTTTATACTTGAGTTGGTACCTGGTTTTCTTTTACTAGATTCAGGCATAACAGTGGTGGTTGAAATAAATGCTGTTCAAATATTGTAGCTATGCTGATTATCTTTATAAAATTAATTACTATCCTTATCCATGTTGCTATTCAAATATTGTGGGTAAACATTTATGGTTTTGCTCAAATTTACATCTCCTTTTCAACACGGCATTCTTTTGTGTGTGTGAAATGTGATCTCTTTGAATCTCAAAAAAATAAAATATAATGCTTTAAATCTTACAGAAGCTCAAAGAAAAAAAGGTAGAAGAGTATTTTGTCAGCTAATACACCATCTCAGCGAAAATCACAAAATATGGAAGAAAGCAATTGAAGAAGAAGAAAAAGCAGAAGGAGCCAAACTGCTAACGGAGATCTCATCTTTACCTCAAGCAGATGAAATTCAGGTTATTGAGGAAGCTGATGAAGAAGATGAGCGGCAGCTAGGAGAAGAAAAGACATGCTGAGTAAACTCCAGTTGTGCTCAGTACGATGATAGGAAGTCCTATTTTTTTTCACTGTGCAGACTTTAGCCTGATGCATTTCACTTAAAATTGAAAGGCCTTAATACTGTGAGAGGATTCTTTCTGGTCCAGTGGAATCCCACTCCTATGCACTTTCACCACACAGAATACAAAACTTTATTCTAAAATTAAGTATTGTATACCCAGATGCAAAGTTCTTTATGCCTTAGTTGGTATAAAATATCCTGATACAATGCTGCCTTGCTGAATACGGAACTCTTATTTTCCTCAAGATACCTACGATTTTTAGATACATTCAATGACTTCAGTTACCAAAGTGGCAAGAACTTTTTGCTAACAAGGATACGTTTAAGGAATTCTGATATTGTCTTGAATTGTGTATTTCATGTTGTTTTTAAACATGAATAAGAAAAATTCTGTGCCTATATGAAAACCATATTCCTGTTGCAGTGCAAGCCTGTTGTGGGGTGTCTACTTCAATGCAATTGCGTGCTTAACGTAGTCATCTCAGAGCAACTGTTCAAGGACTGTGACAGAAATGCTAAATTTTGATACTTGTGGTTTAAAAAAGAAAAAAATTCAGATGCATCTATTTATGATGCTTTTTATTCTTGTGCATAATCTGATGGTTTGGTTTTTTTTGCAGAAAATATTCAGGTTTGCAGTGGGTGTTCATTGAATGAGGCCATTATCATCTGTCGCCTTGCTGTTTTGTGGTAAAACATTAAAAATCTGTTCAGCTACTTAAATTATTAAGGGATTTTATTCTTCTAGTTATAATGCTATATGTCCTGCCCTTACTCAGGTTCCTGTTTAAAAAAAACAAGTCAACAACACAATAGATTTTATCTTGCAGCAATTTCTGGTATTAAATTGTAAAGAAATAAGATCATATTTCATTTATTCTTTGTATGTAAAACCTAGGAGAATTAAAGATTTTTTTTTACAAAAGATAGAAACTACTGTTTCAAAGTGGCTAGTGTATGTTAATGTGCCTTACATCTTTTCTTCCATCACAGACATAGCTTATATTGCATCCAAGTTTGATCTGCGTCCAGAAATATACATATGGAAAGTAGAATGTGAAAGCTTCTTGTAAAGCCTCATAGTAAGATCAACATCACTGTATATAGTAAATTTTAGGTCATTTAGTTTTAAAATAAGAAACTTAATCCACAATCCACACAAATATATATTTTAGTAACGTTGCAATTGTAGTGCTAGTGGCAAAAATAAAAATGCATAAATTAAAGTGCAAGTAAATAATCACCTTATGCAAGCCACAAAGAAAGCTAGCTTTAAAGTGCACTTTTTAATACTAAGCATTTATATGCTGTGCAGATGAATGGCATTAAAAAAAATGCCTATGTTGCTAATGTATGTTAGCATATTTTTGTTTACATTTACATTAGTTAGCTTGAAAAAGATGTAACATTTCTAAGATAATCTTGTGTAAATTATTTTGTTCTGTTTCACACAATCTAATATCTGTTCTGCTCTTTGGCCACTTCAAATAACTGAGAAGGATTTTTATTCCCATCCCCGCCCCACTAATCAGCTGTTTGTGGGTTCATTTTCGAAGAACACTGAGGTGTGCTTTTTGTTTTACCTTATCAGTGCCAAATTCCCCTTTGCTGCCATTATTACTATCAGTTTTTTATCTTAATTTTACTGATTTTATATTCTTATTTTTTATTCCTTTTATTCCTTTTATTTATTCATTTTTTTATTTTATTCATTTTATTTTTTTATTATTTATTTTTGTAACACGTGAGCAGTGTTAAAACCAGATATTTCTGTCGTCAATAAAATATGGCACTACTGAAGCTGGAACTTACTGATCATTCACTTGTATTTGACGTGTGCTGTTCATATATTTCCCTAACGAATAATTTGAAGATGACAGAAGTTATGCTTGTTCCAATATGCTGTTTTCTTAGCATTTTGTGTTTAGCCTGTGTATTTGTATGTTAAAAAAAAAAAAAAACAAGGCAATTTAATACTACTTAAATTCTCACATTACTGACAAAAGGATGCAGATGCGCTTGTCTAAAGTTACTGCTAGTCTTTTGCATGACAAGTTTCCATTTAGCTATCTTTTTAAAAGAGTATCATTAAAAAGTATTATAAAGAGACAATAAGAAGGCAAAAATAACATTTTATCTTTTACTAAAGCATTGACAGCAGTTATATCTGGTGACAACATTGCCAACAGCTTTCTTATCCCACTTTTCTCCTACATTCTTTAGAAATACTGAAGCAATTTTTAACTTCAGGAAAAGAGATGAGCCTCAGTGTTTATTAACCTATACTCCTAATAAATATTTCCAATTAGATATTTTCAAATTACGATAGCTTGCTTTGACGCTTAGTTGTGAATGTGTTCAAAAGCATCTTAGAATGTTTGTTATTTATATATGCATACTGTGCGACTTACTGTTTCCCTAGGAGTTAATGTCATCAAAGGTTGCTTCAGGGCATGTTTGCAGAAGTGGAGGTAACTTAAACTGAATCTTTCAAAAATATTGATGGAGAGTTATTTGAATGTTGTTTGAACTGTTGTCAACAACACATATCCTTATAAAGCAGTCACACTCATTCTGGTGACAGACTACTGGGAAGTTACAACTAATTTTGATCTGTGATGCACACTTCTATTCCACATCTACCAGGGTACGCTAAGGAGCACAGAGAAGCACACGGAACACCTTTAAAATATTTTCTAAAGCAACACTCCTTTTTTGGTCAAGAAGTAAGCTAAATTAGCTTACACTGAGCTTTATTGCTACAGTAGATATCCTTGTTTCCGATAATATTTTCAGCTTTAAGTAAAGCTTTCACAGCACCTTTCCTGTCAAAACAGTCTACCATCTCCTCATTGCCCTCTTCTACAACGCGGGTTGGATTACTTGCTCCCATGCATACAGTACATATAGAACTACACTATGAAGTTAGTTTCCTGTAAAGAGCCAAATTCCCTCTACATCTCTGGAGACCTCTGGATGTCATGTTGGTACTAAACAGTCAAAAACAACTACTTGCTTCCTCTTCCTTTGAGTTATTCCTTCACAGCAAAGTCAGATGGTGAGTTGAAGACTCAAAATGGAAGGACTGGTGTAACATTACTTCAGGTGAGTTCCAGTTTACAGTGTTTGAGTAAGATCTTACTTGCTATATACGTAAAACCAATTTTTACTCTGTATGTCTTTCATTCAACTTGCTTTCAAACCACCCTTTTCAAGTGAAAAGGAATGGAGTGCATTCTCATGGGCATCGAGACTGGCTGTCAAACACAGCCAGTGGCAGGTGAATCACCACAAGGAGTTAGAATTCAGGAGCTCACTTCTACCTCTGGTCCATCCTCCTGGGCACTTGTGGTTGAGTCCTTGCTTCTGATTCTTCCAGAAGTATACAAAGAATTTGAAGTAATACAACCTGAAACTAACAAGGCAGAACTTTCCCTTTTATCCAGAAACTTTTCAGGAGGTGTAAGGGGTGCAGAACTGGAGTGTTGTATGCTAGTAATTGTGAGATCAAGCATCCCAGCCTGATACTAGACTAACAGTAGAAGGATAGAATCGTCGTAGGTTAAAGTAGGCATGGCATAAATATATTTAATTTTATATACATGCAAAATATATTTACTTATACAGAAGAGAGACTTAAGTTTTATCATTTCAAGCCAGCTCATTATCTTTTAAAGAGCATGGGAACATGACTGTCGTATTGTTTAATACAACACTTTTATGGTTTAATAGAAATGAAAATTAAGTCATACTGCTAATAACAATACAACTACTATAGATGAAGTAGTGATGCAAGTTTAAGAAAATTGATTTTTTTTGTTGCTTATAAATGTTAGTATGGTTAAAAAACATGAAGAAAATAAATGTGAAGTTGACTAAAAGATATAACAAGTATGATCAAAGCAGTGTCTTTCCTTTCTCCAGCTTTCCTCAGAATTGTGTTTCTGAACAATTAGCTTCCTCACTTCTATGTAAATGCAAATGAGGTGATCAACTGCTTTCATTTTTGCAATGAGGAATTTTCCTTCTGATATCTCCAAAATGAAGCTTTCAACTTGCTGTAATAATCAGACTGTGACTTTTCAGAGATGATGAGAGCAAAAGAACACACCTGTTAACTGGTCTTAACTGATCTATCTGATCTTAGTTTAATGGCATCACAAGCAATTAGTGTTCTGTCTTCTGCTTAATGAGAAAGAATAATGACTAATATTCCTGAGATAACAAGATGGAAAGCTAATGAACTAAGCCACCATAGGATAAACATTTCAGTGCAATTATGTTGGCAGTGATGCTCCTGGCATAGTGTGCATACTCCAACATCCTTATGAATCCAGCTGATATACAACTCCTAACTCAAGACATATATGTATATATACACACATAAGTCTTAACCATTAAGACAGATTGCTCAGTTTTATTGTCTGTTTTTACTCTTCTTTGAGACACTTCTGGCTCAGGCTTGAAATAATACTTTGGGTTAGTTTCACTTCTGTTATCTTTAATACTCTAAAACAACAGAGTAAAAAGCAATTGCTTGTTTTGCTAATAATAGCATTAAGCTAAAGAAAATGGTTTCAGTAAAATAAGGCTGCTTTTCTTTGGCACTAAGATGGAAGTGTCTGTCCAGAAATTGCCAGACTTAAAATGCGATGTTGTGATTCATTCAGGATACTGAATAATGGATGTTTAATGCACCTAAGGGATTGACACACAGTTCTACGTGATACAGCAGACACCCTTTAAAAAGTGCACTACACAGTCAGAAATGTTTTTGACTGGAAGCCTTCTTCTGGAATCTGTACATTGTGAGTCATCTTTTGGTTTCTGCACTGCAAGAGATCACAGATGATAGCAACTGGTGCGCATGGTAGGTTCTAATGCACAGGCTGTATTACCTGGCAGAACATTAATATCTGCAAAACCGAGGAGACTAAAGGGCCTATGCAGAGCAGAAACTTTCTATCATGTGGTTTGTCTGTGAGTTTTCAGAAAAATAGAAACGGAAATGCTTTAACAATAAACCAATGGAGTCTTTAAATAATGATGAGATGGCACAGTGTTTCAGATGATCCTTATCATTCACCTTGTGGTTTGTCCATGTTCTAAATATTTTGCCAAAAAACAGGTGATGATTCACTTCTGACTCATTGCTACAGATCAGCAAACCCTTTGCACCTTGGATGAGATCAAAGTGCTTCCATTTTACTTGCGTATAAAACAAAGACTAATGCTTGGCTTAAAAGCTATTATACAAAAAGTCCGAAGACTTGATATTGCTTACTGGAAGTGCCAGTTAGGCATGAAATCTTTCTCTTATGCGTGGTCATTCAAATGGACTTTCTTGTTGATTAATCTCCGTGGTATTGCTAATTTGTCTGATGCATATTTTAACTAAGCTTCCTCTCAGTCAGAGAAGTGAATGAAGAAGCATTTGAGAATGAATTTGTAATCATTCTATTCAGTGTAAGTAAACAGTTACCAACATACTGTTTCTAATTTGAGATGCCACACTGCAGGAAAAGTATCTGTCCATTAGATAGATTATTGAATTCTTATACAGATTAGCAAAATAATCAGAATAATCTTTTCAGTGTTCATAATGCTTAAGACAATAATTGTCTAAGGATTGAGAAAGTTGTACCTCACTGAAGGAGATTATCTTTAGAGTAGGAAGGAAGTTTATGAAGTCTGACAAACAGTTCTGAGAAAATATACTGCTGGGTGAGATGAGTGAACTGCATAACTTACTGACCTCCTTTCTGGACCTATATTTTAAGTATTAGCACTGGAGATGGGATTTCATATGGATCATTTAAAATATCTATAAGAAAATGTACACAGTGATAGAAAATAATCTTAAAGCTTTTCATTTACTGAGCATTTAGGTAGTAATGCATCTCACATTAGAAAGTCTTTTTATTTGCTGAGTGAGAAATTTAGAATCCCTTGGAGGAGAAGGGGGGGATCTCCAATAAATGTTTGAAGCACAGCTGGAGTTAAGATTCTGTGTACTTGCTGTCATATGAATAAATGGAAAGACAGTAGCCAAATGTTTAAAATAAATAATCCAAGCTTTGGTTGCTAAGACTTATTACATTTTAGATATTTATTATTCTATATGGTTCCGTAGAGCTTAAGAAAGTGCATAGTGAGGGCACTGTAACATATCAGATGCTTTTGAAGATAATGCAATTTATATACTTACGAAGAAAATTAACTTTAGCAAGAGGAGATTTTTAGATAAAGCTTAGCTTTAGTACTGAGGTTTTTTGCAGCCAACAAGGAATTGTTCTTATTCTTTTCAAATACATAGTGGTCTTTTCTAGCATGAAGAACTCAGCTATTCTGTAGGCCGTATCTATCATTTGTGGTGCAGCAAATGCATTGTTGAGATTTGTTGTGTTTCCCTCTATTGTGACAATTTTGATTGTAGGTTACTTGAGAGAGAAACAGTATGGCTTTATGTAATGTAAAATACACTGGGACATGATCTGAAGATGCCTTCAAGGAACTTTGAAGATCAGTTTTTTCTGGTCCCATGAAGAACAATTAAATGAACTTCCTAACCTATATAGACACAAGAAAGGTCATAGGTATCTAACTTTTTTCCCGGAAAAATTAGGCCTATTTAGTAATGCTATGCTACATGCTCACTACCAGCACTGTTATTTTAACTGAGTTTATTGTGCAAGCTAAGGACAACCATAGGGCATTTGGGCTGCTTAATCTTGGGTGCATTTAGAGAGAAATTAAATTATCTTAGAGTAACTAAAATTCTTTAAGGTGTTTTATCCACAGATGTTCTTCTACCCAATTTGCATTCCTTGCTTGTATGAAATTCTATCTGCATTGCCTATTCTGTGAAGGATCTGAACAATGACTGAGCCGTCTTGTTTTCCCTCACTTTAGTGGGAGCATAAGCTTATTTGGTGTGGACCTTCTTGTTTAGATACTAGCAGTGGGATTAATTTAATTAAGCATCCTAACAAATTAGTTGTAATGTAAAAAGCTCTTGTATATATAATATAAACACGTGGTGTAAGAGTATATATAACGTACTCTATTTCTGTGCTTTTGATAAGTCAGTTTATACAAATTAAAAATATTTCCTTTAAGGATTTTTGTACTAGTCTAGACAAGCAAGTCAGGAGGTGAAAACAGCAAGGGAAAAAGTGTGTTCTGTTTTCTGCTACATTACTATAGGCTGTTATAAATAACATGTAAAGTTTTGGGCAAGCAGCCATCTGCTGCAGTAATAGTAAGCTATTGGATTAGATTGCACGTTCCTGATTTGCTCCATTATTTTAATGGATTTAATCTATTTGGAATGTTTCTTATTCAGGAGAATGTAGCAAACATAATGTCCCTTGAATTCTGGCAGTCTTCCTAAGAAATGACCACTCTGACTATGGGTTCTGCCTAATTCTAATCACATTGACATCGAGATAGTTGACAGTCTTCAGAAATATCTAAAGGGATAATCTAGAAATGGAAGAATCTGCTGATCCTCAAATTGTATGAAGGACAGAATAAGGCAAAATGTTTCCAGAACGGAAGTTTAATTTGATCTTGATTTGACAAAGGCTTTACCTAATACCAGATACTAAAATAAGGCCCAATACTAAAACAATGCCTCAGGCATTCAGCTGCTATGAAAATCCATGTCTGTACCTTCACAGACCAATTTATACTGAGAATTTACCTTCTCAAGCTTGTATTTAATAGTCCAATGCACTTGACTGTATTCTCTTGTTTTTATTTTCCATCTGTCTTACCCGAAGATAAATTCTGATCTGGCACTCAAACAATTATGATTATTTTTCTATTTATCCTTAGTCCTTATGTTTTCCAATTCAGTGCATTTTTGCAAAATTTATGTAATGTTATTCTTTCCCCTTTTCCTAAATGACTTGATTATCTTACTGGTTTTTTTTCTGAACTTGTTACTTTTCCAAGTGAACATGCCATCTTAATTGGAAGCATAATCTCCCTCATCTACTCACTAGTATTTGTGCTAGTACAAACCTTTAGGCTAAAAATATGCACATTAATGGCATATTTTTACTATACAGACAACCACAGATCGAATTGTGTAGTACAACTGCACACCAAAGCAAGACAAAGCTTGCTTGCTATGTCAGCTCAAGCTACTTGAACTCTAGAATAGCTAGCAGAGATTTGGAATTCAGAGAGAAAAGTACATTTTTAAAAAGTGATGATTGAGATTGCTGTGGGGGAATACTATGACCTTATGTCACAGTGCATGTTACATGTCACACTAAAGGCAATGCAAATTAGAAGCAGAGCATGGGAGAAATATCTATTAGCTGATTTTAGAATTTCTTAATGATCCTGGGTAACCATCCTCACTGTGAGTTATATACCTGATTCCTCATCTACAGCAGTTTCAAGATATTCACGTGGTTCCTAGTTTAAAGATATTCCAACTTGACTGCTATTATTGTTATTCTTTTCTACTAACTGAAGAGACCAGCTTTTTGTTCTTTGTATAGACAGCTGTAGATTGTAATCAAGTCATTTAAATTATATTTTGTAAATGAAGTGAATGTAAATGAGTGCCTTGAATGTGTGATTAGCTTGTATGTTCTTCAGTACATTTCTGTGACGTACATTCTGGAATCAGGCTTGAGCCTCCAACTTAACAAAACTAACAGTGCCAGTGTGCAATCAAGTCTGAAATAATAAATTATGTTGACAGGAAAGCATATTAGCTTGGACATAGTTCTGCCCTGATATGATCATATAACAAATGCTCAGTTCATAAATCAGTAGAAGTAGATTGCAGCAAGCCAGAATACATGGCATAAACATATTCCTAGTTACTCTTATAGCTCTATAGAAACAACCAAATTTTAAATGCTCCCATAGTTATAGGCAACATATCAGGACACAGTATTCAGGGAATGCTTGTGCCAGCAACAAATACACATGTAGTTTCTGTATATTCATTCAATGTTCTGTCACATAAGATCTTGTGACTGCAGAGTTAAAGCTCATGTTTAAAAATTCACCACGACTCCCAACTACTTTTAAGAATTACAGCTTTTCAGAAAGGATTTCCTTCATCCTTTTCCTGTATTCTGTGTCACTGGCTCATAGAGATATGAATTCATACTTGGCTACATCCAAAAAGGCCAGAGTCCAAAAGGGAAGACCTACTGATATTGGATCTGACTCATAAAAACATACACCTGGAAGATAGAGAGATTGTAATGTGTATGTATGAAATGAATGTAAATCAACCAAATTCTTTTCATGGTTACAGATTCATAACTTCTGGAACATAAATATAAAATAATGATCTTGTACTGGAAACTTACCTGCACAGCAATAGTACCAAAGGAGGGATCACCAGAACAAATGCAGAAAGATACATTACTTCACCTTAAATGTGCATGTTATGGTTGAGTCTAGTTAGTGGCAAGGAACATTTGGAGGCATACTGAACCTCACTGAACAGAGATTATGCTAAATTCCTGCAGCTGAAAGTCAATGCACGTCATGCCATCTTGTGCAATACTGTTATGCTGCCCGCACTGTGGGTGCAGACTCATCCTCCTTGGAGTACATTGAAGTTTCTTTTGCAAGAAAAACTAGTCAGCAGAATCAGCAAAGTTGAAAGATAAGGAGCTCTCAATTGATATGTACAATTAAGCATGTTAGGAACAAACAAAAACCCACCGATCTCCTCCAGTGATACTGAAACATTCCTTGTGGGCAGTAATAAAAAGAATGCAATAATGCTGGCAAAAAAATGATGAAAAAGTGAACTATGGAACAAGTATTTGGGGAAGAATTCAACCAATATATTTTTATCACAGAATAAATACATCAATCCCAAAAGAATATAAGTAGCAGCCAGTTATGCTAGACATTCTAGATTTAAAAAAAATGTCACTAGGAAATTCTAAACATATATCCAGTTACTGGTGTTCATGACAAATCAATCTTAATAAGATAGAGAAATATCAGAGAACTGGAAAAAACAAGTATTTCCATATTTCAAATGGTTAAATTGGATCTTTGGATAATTCTAAGTCAGATTTCTGAAGAAAAATAATGAAGAAGCTGATAAGAAATGAAATATAAATATAAGTGATCTAGGCATACATTTATAGAAAAGGTAGTTTGTCAGAGGTATTTGATTGTTTGAATGAGATTGTAAATTGGCAGATAACAGTAAAAGTTTGGATTGATATTTTAAGGCTTTTTATGAGGTATTTTGATTTGGAAATCAGAATAACATATAATCAATGCAGTTCTCATTAAATGGAGTTAACAAGAGTTATTTTTAAAAATAAGGGAAAAGGGAATTATCACTGGCCAGTTGCATTTTGAGAGTAACACCATGAGAACTAGTCCTTGATATTTTTAATCCTTCTCCTGCTTCAATTAAGATTTATTTGAAACATGTTTTAACTAAACAATGTTCTGGAGTTCTTGTTACTCGCGTGGCAAACCTAGAAAGTAATAAAACTCTGGCAAAGAGTACAAGTGGGGATATGGGAAGCATTACGATTAGTCTAGAAATGTAGCTCTGAAAACTCTTCTTCCATTCTATTTCTTCATACTGAAAAGACCTAAATTTGGTAGATTTGACAGTTTTTGCACAAACATTTCACAAGCACCCAGCAGCTACTTATGCTGACAAAAAAAAAAAAAGCCTCAGTCTGGACAGTGCCGAGAAGCTCAGCAGCTTTCTCTTCTGTACTCATTCTATATGCCAAAATCTTAGGAACAGATTATTTGCAGCTTTCATGGTGTGTCAAATACACAGAAATAAGGTTTATAACCATCCTCTCTTTTTGAAATCTCAAATCTCTACAGAAAGGTAGTTTAGCAAGAAGAGTTGCTACTCTTCCCTCTTCAGAGCGCCAGGAACATGCTTTTGAGATGTTTTCTGTGGGACATATGGGTCTCATCCTTAGACACAGTAAGTAATTTAATCTGGATCTGCTGCATCTTCAGTCCATGGTAGTCTGTGTAAGTGGACTGATACTAGCTGTATTTGACACTTTTCAATTGTTATTTTAAAAGAAAGGAAGTATTTCTGCCCAGTATAAGCTGAAAACCTCAGGTGAGAAGAAAAATGTCAAATTTCTGCCTTCGAGCTTTCCTGCAGCTCCAAGTCAAAGCAAACGGTGCAAAAAACAGCAAGACTCAATATTCAGTCTTGTTTGTAAATGTCTGTTCCCTCAGCATGTGTTTTTCTGAACCCTATTTTGAAGTCCACTACTACCCACGCAACATAGACTTGTGCACTCACTGTATTCAGAGCACTGGGTTCTCCTGTAGGGCCTTGCACACATAAGTCACTTTCTCCCAATAACCATAAAGCAAAAGCTGTCAAGCAGAATCAAAAATAGAGTTACCAGAAGTCAAATAGCTTTTATGCCTAGAAGCTTAAAACCCAGTTAAAATTTGTTTCTCCCTACCCTACTCTCTCCTTCCTTCCAATAAGGTCTCTTCTCCTGCCAGACTCATAAGCAGATTCTTAGTATAGCTGCACTTGACTCTCATAACAAAAACACGTTTTCTTGGACTACTGAGGCAGAGCTTAATTGTTATGTAATGCTTTGTGTTGGGAGGAAATGGAGGATGTGTCTGGAAATGCAATTAACTAGCAAAGTGCATTTCTGTAATTGTCAGGAGCATGAGAATAATGGAATACGTTGCGTATGTTACTAAACGAAAAGCAAGCCATAAAAGACATCACAAATGAATCATACAGTTACCTGACTTGCTAGAAAATGAAGACTATATAGGAATACTGGGAATGATGAAGGAAGGATTGAAATGCTTTAATTATAGATTTGTTTGTCAAGGCTGCAAATGATAATTTCTCAGTTACAGAAATTTAAACATAAATTTAAAATCATTTTAGCTATGTGAATTTAATAGAGAATTATATATTCCAGCTTTGCTGGAATAAGGTATACAGGATTTCTACAGATAAATCTGAGTATAAAAATTTAAGCCATATTCTCTATGTTATAAAAATATTCTCTCAAAGAAAGATAGCTTGCTAAGAAATTAAAAGCTGAATCAGAAGGTTAGATTCAAAACAAATTTATGGAGTGGAAACGTCAACTTTAAATACAGGATTTGTTTTATATTCTTGGGTGAGAGTTTGTTCTTTTTTTTGTTTATTTGTTTTTTTGTGAAAACCAAGTAAAAAGAAACGATGAACTTGTGCACAAATAACCATAGTTTAAGTCATTAATATTTTTGTTCTTCCAACTTGAATACATTCAGAATTAGAAGGCAAGTGACTCCTTGGCAGCAGCTTGGACCATTTTACTCCACCTGACAGTGTAGACTCCTCTCTTCATCGTCTTTCTGCACAAATGAGGTATGGCTGTGGTTGTAATGTCATGCCTAATCTTGGTTTGAGATCTGGAATCCCACCATGAGGAAAACACAGGTGAAATCGTTGTAGTAACGAAGTGAAAAACAAAAACAGTTCCATTCGAGCTAGCTGTTCTCCAAGACAATGTCTTCTTCCTGGATTAGAAAAAAAAGTTTTTGAAAAGAGTTGTAAAATTATTTACATTACATTTGCACTCTTGTGAATAAGAAATTGTGGTTTTGTAAGACAGATGGATTACAAATTCTAGAAGTTATAAAATCAAATAAGTACAGAGAAATGAAACAAGCAATGAAGATAGAATTCATCACATCTAACTTAAGCCATTTAGAAGTTGTGCATCTAGTCCAAGAAAACTGTCTTGGCTCCTTTTATTTTTTGGAGAAGGAGTATCTCAGGGTGTGTCTTTCCATGGACTGCAGAAGGAGGCAGTCAGGTGTCCAGTATAAACTAATTTTTAGGTTGCTATTAATACATGAGGTAAATTACCCTTAATTATAGGCATAAAAAATACCTGTAAGTTAGGACTCCCAAAATATTTTCTTGTGACATAATGTAGTGCCGTATGCTGACCTCCCTTGGAAAAATACCTGCAATTTGTGGTGCTGACCAAAGTGCTGAAATTTGAACACTGGCTGCGTATATCACCTGTTTGTGACAACTTCAGCAGCAAATGACTATGCACGTTAATTCTCAAACAAGTAGCACTTAGGTGCCACAATGATCTGATGTGTATAGATTCTGCAGATAAGGAGATACTATACAGGTTGGGTTTTTTTGTTGGTTTGCATAATAGTGAGTTTATTTTTATATAGGACATTATCCTAAAATATGCTATGCCCAGAATATATATATATATATATATATATATATATATAAAGAATATATCTTTAAAATAGCTGTTTCATCAGAACCGTGGATTTAAATCATGCTGTTCATTTCTGATTTATTGCCATCACTTTTATGTTGTATGTTCCTAGATTTATGGGAAGGAATGGTGGAAGGAATCGTTTTTACCTAATGAAAAAGGAATAAATGCATCTTTCTTGACAAACTGTCCACTGCTGTCCAAAAATCTCTCAGGAAAAAACACTTCTGGGTTGTTCCAGTATTTTTCATCAAAATGTACAGAGTAGAGGTTTGTAATAACTGTAGTGCCTTCAGGAATAGAGTAACCACGTACAACAGTATCTTTGGAGGTTGCGTGAAAAATACCTAGTGGAACTATGTTACAGAATCTTAGAACTTCATGGAGAACAGCCTCAGTATATGGCATTTTACATTTCTCTTCCAAAGTAGGCGTTTTGTTTGGGCCGATGACTAAATCGATCTCTCTTTGAACATGTCCTGTTAGGAAAAGGAATAAGTGAAAAATCCTTTATATTTTATAGCTTGAAAATATACTTACAAAAGAATACTGAAACATGACATATCATACCAAAAATGTAATAGCTTATGCGGTTTTAAGTTTAGACCTTTTTCTTCCCCTTGCTAGTAGGAATTCTTGTAAGCGTATATAACAGTAATCTTCATTTCAAGATTAACTATTAACAGTAAAATCATGCTTTAATATATTCTTTTGGGCTCAAGTTTACTTCTGTTTCATCAAAGTGAAGGGAACAAGCATGAGACTGCAAAGATAATGTACTTTAAATATCTGAGTGGACACAGATAACACTGATATGACCTACTTACACTGGCACTTGTCTAATTCTGCTGACTCTTTGAAACTGACACAGTGTAAAATCATTCACTCTTAAACTGAAAGTAATTCTCACTGTAATGTATCAGATAAGAAGAACCGCAGTAGCAAGATTCTGAATGTAACTGAAAAGAAAAAAAAATTCAATCAATCCTCATTTTTTTTTAGCTATTTTTAAAATTAGGTTATTAGGAATAAGATCACTCCTCAAAAAAAAAATCTCAAAGGCGTTCAGACCTCCTCTTTTTTTTTCCTCGTAAGCTTTCTTTGCTGAAACAGTCAAACAGCCCCTAATTAATTAAAACAAATTTGCATTTTTACATTTCATATGCTAATAATGAAAATCTGGGCAACAACAGAAAAATTCTACCAAGAATCACCAGGTTCTTCAATCTGAAGTGACAATATTTCATATCAAAATAAAGAGATGGGAAACAGCTTAGTGAAAGCACATTCTGTAATGTAGTGATTTACTGGCGTATATTGTTAAAAAAAAAAAAAAAAAAAGTAACAGCAATTTTTATTTTTATCTAGATGAACTGATACTGAATTCTGATTCAGGAACGTATTGTACTGCAGTATCCAAGATCAGAAGATTATTTTAGGTGAGTGGATTTCTGCAAAACTGGCCAATGTATAGGAGACAGGATACTGTTTTTCTTGATCTCCATTGAATAACAACATCTTGGTCAGATCTCCAGGAGTTAGGATATTTTTAGTCTTTTTGACTACTTATGGCACTTAAAATACCTCTTTTCAACACAAAAATGCATCCTAAAACTTAAGTACCTATAATCATTTTTTTTTTTTTTTTTTGTAGATTGCACTACTACTAATTGCACTACATCAAGCATGATGACAAATTAGCAGAACACAGAAACACAAAAGTGGTATTTAATTTTTTTTTAGGACTATTTGTTTTAAATCATCTGAAATATGCTGACTGCTTAAAAATAGCAACCTCGGTTTCAAGCTTCCACAAAAGAAGTATTAGTTGTACTCAGTGAAGCCTAGGTATTGCTCCTTAGTTAATCACCATAAAAATAAAACATAACCTTTCATATATAAAGATACCTGATTTCTAGATAGAACTGAAGAGACCTACAGACCTGGCTACTGTTGTTCTCCCTAATCTAAAATAACATTCAAATTGATGTTAGAGCAACATTATTTGGTCAAAGTATAAATAGTAGCTTTACAAGTTTGAGTTATTCACACTGATTTTTCTCCAAAGAAAGAAAGTTGCTATTTGAAATAAGCACTGCTAAGATTTTAATAGGAGAAATAAATCTGTAGGCAGTGATTACCTCTGAAATCCAAATTTCTACACAGTGTCTGGGTTGATATTCAAACATCTTGCGCTGCCTTACTTCCCGATGGCTGCAACCTATCTTTTTGTTTTTAAATGTTTTTTTCTTTCTTCCAGCAATATAAGTATAAATGTCTCTGATACTTTAAATCTATTTTTAATTGAGGAGCTTAAGGGAAAATGAAGCTATAACTAAGATACCCCAAATATTTTTGCTGATGTTTTTACATTTTGTTACTATTTTTTACTTAATTGCATGTATTTATTTTAATTTAGTGCATCTGCCAACCAATATTAAGCAACGCAATGCAAAATTTAAATTTATTAGAAATATTTTTTGAAAAAAATCAAATCTCCATAAGAAGTTGTAAAACAATTCAATAACAGGCTAGAATGTTATTATCGTACTTCATTTTAAAATTTGCAATGGGAAGGTGTATCAGTTTCTCAAAATGTCAGAGTTCTTACCTTGAATGTTTGGATAAAGAGCCATAAATAACACTGCCCATCTTAAAACATTTGTTGTGGTTTCCGTCCCAGCTATGATGAGTTCTCCAACAGAGAAAATTAAGTTTTCTCTTGAATACGTAGATTCTGGATCATTTTTGTTGCAATCCATCTCATCTAAATATGCATCTATAAAATGTCGAGGTGAATGAGGCTTCCTATTTTCAGAGACTCGTTCTATAAGCTTATGAAGAAAGTCATAGACTTCAGCTGCATTTTTAAACAGCTGCTGGTGTTTCCCAAATGGCAAGATACCAATCCAAGGAAAAGCATTATATAAAAATACAGAGGCACTAGCAGCTAATTCAATATTTTCACTGAAAATCTCAATCATGTGCTGAAATTCAGTATCTTCGTATGTAAAACGTTCTCCAAAAATAATCAAATTAGTAATGTTTGAAACGGCATTTGTTATCAAGTGCTTCAGATCAAACGGTCTGCCCTTGTAGGTATCAATGGCATCAAGGAAAAACACAGATTCTTCTGAAATCTTGTGTTCAAAGGACCTCTGGCCATATCCAAAAGTTCGAAAGGTATTTACAGCTAATTTGCGATGTTCTGTCCATCCTCTGCCGTATTTACTGTTCAGTAAGCCTGAAAAAAAATGTTTTGACACAGAATTTTATGCTTTATTTTTCCTCAATAAGACAATAAAATTACTTAAACATTCAGTCCACTCTAAAAGTATATTACTGTCAGTAGAATAAGCTATTAGAAGATTACCTAAACAACCCCTCTGCCTCAAAGCTGATACCTATATATACCTATACTACTGCAGGCAAGCAGACTTGATACCCTTATGTAAAAGCGTGTCAGATCTATCTGGAAACATTTTGCATTTATGGAAAATTTGGACTAAGAGCAATTGCTATGAGTTACTTCCACTATAACATCAGCAGGTACACCAAGAGTATTTTGATATCAAAACGCAAGCCTCCGGAGTCATAAGACATATACTAACATGTGGTAATGCCCACATTTTCCTTTTCCACTGAAGTTTTAACTCAGTTTTTACTAAAAGTAGTATATCCTATAAACAAAAGTTGAGGTGAAGTCTGTCTATAACTAATTTTAAAAAAAGATCTTTTAAGCTTGGGTTCAAAGAATTCAAATACTGAGTAATCTCTCAGTATTTGTCTCCATCAGATTTATAAAGGTCATACTACTTCCCAACATCTCTGGGAGATAAAGTGCCGTGAGGAGTTGGGACTGCCAGTCCTAGTTAAAAGTAGTTACGTTAATAAGCATTCTAAGAAAAAAATACTGAACCTGTGAAGAAACAATGTGCAATTTTTAATTATGTGGCTGAAATCTGTATAATACAAGGTAAAAGAGGTGGTGCAAAACAGATGTTACAAAGCCGGGCATAAAAGGCAGAAAACAAAGAAACAGAATGGAAACGCCAAGAAGAAATACTGACATTTAACCTCAGAAATTAAGTTTGAGGTGCAGCTCTTAAACTCATCAAAATTTCTGAAGTTCCTCATACACCTGTATCTGAATGTTAAAGGCCAATTTAATATAGATCTTCTTAATAACAAGGCCATGGAAATCGTTATTTGCCAACTCAAACAGACCAAATCTACAAGGAAGGTAAGATGAGTTGCAAGAAAACAGACATAGAATCACAGAATGGCCTGAGTTTAGATGACCATTATGGTCCTTTTCGTTTCAACCCCTCTGCTATGTGCAGGGTCGCCAACCAGCAGATCAGGCTGCCCAGAGCCACATCCAGCCTGGCCCTGAATGCCTCCAGGGATGGGGCATCCACAACCTCCTTGGGCAACCTGTTCCAGTGCATCACCACCCTCTGTGTGAAAAACATGTTTCTCAGAGTTCATGCTAAACAACTGGAAGAGTTATAGTAATAAATAAGTATAGCTATTTCAGAAGACTCTTGCAGTGCTCATAGCTAAAAGCTAAGAGATGCTTCAAAGCTAATTTGATTCCCAGAGACAAAGAAAATAGCTTTCCAAGTGACACTAATTGACTGAGGAGGGGAGAGCATGGAGATAAAAAATTACATGCATCTTGCTGTGGAATTTAGCCCAGGAATGACAGTTCTTTCTGGATGTCTTTAAAGAAGCATCAAGTATTTCGTGAAAGGAGATAAGGTAGAGAAAACAACTAGAGAAATGTTTCGTGTGATCGTACAGCCTAATAAAATCTTATGGACAAAAATGCATTTCTGTTTGAAGACACTAGCGCTTACCTCCCATGTTTGTCAGCTTCTTAAACAAAGGAAGAGATGGTCTGTCTGCAAAAATTTCACTTTGGTGAACAAGGCATTCTTTCACTGCATCATAGCCATTCAGCACAATAGCAGATATACCTCCCAAATCAAGACTGAAAATCTTTAAGGGAAAAAACAATTTATAAAATGCTGTTACAAACGAATCTTACAAAGAAATAACGAAAACAAGCAAATACAACTAATGAAACACTAAACTTCAATGCAAAATACAGATTTCATAAATACAGCAATAAACTTCATTGGGGCATACAAGAAACAGGAGGTTTCTCAAATACTGACACAACTGTGGCATCATAGAGTTTGTTGTGAGCTAAATTAATCTCTGTCAAATGACACAGTAAGTTAACCTATGCTATGTTCTGCTTTGCAGTGCACCTAATGTGACCAAACCTCTGAAGTAAGGATAGGGAATGCTTTCATATATTCATTAAAAAAAAAAAAAAGTGAATCTGCACATATTTCAGAGAAAAAAAAGTTTTTTCTCCTAATGCAAATAGATGGAAGGTATATTATTTATAGAAGAACTAAAGTACTTGTATTGTCTACTTTCATATTGAAACAAAGAAAGGAGGGAAGTTTCATTGCCCTCTGTTGCTCCTTTCCTCCTTAGTAAAAAGAATCCAGTAGTTGATTTTGGTTAAGGGCATTGTGATCAAAGCTACAAGTTCTTATGATAAAAACTTCCATCACTTAGTGATGGCAGACATGGAAGTGGTGTCAGCATTGGAAAACAGCCAAGCTCCACCTAGTCCTTCCTCTCTCTGAAACTGGGCACCAGCTTACTTTGCACAGACTCCCAAAGACCCATCAGATGACAGATGTGAGAGCCATGATGACAGGCAACAAATGATAGCATAGCCCAGCTAGTCCTATCTCCTGTTTCCAGAAGTGCTCAGCACTACATGCTTTGGAGAAAGACACAATACACCCTACAGAAGGCACATACAGGATAAACACAATGAAGATCTTCTCCCAAGCTTAAAAAAATAAAATAAAAATGAGGCTAAATTCTCAAGACTGAAATTCTATATCCCTTTTCATACTTTTGTTAGTGTAACAAATCTGGTATTTTTCACTTATACAAATCTTTATTTTTTCTTCTTTGCAACATTGCTGACCATCACTATATGAAGAAGTAATGGGCAGTAGTTTAGTTACATGTTCTATGAAGTCTATTTCCTTTAAGCAAGCCCAAATTTTTCACTGTTGCAACTGCTCTTTTTTACACGATGAGAAGAAAGTACCGCTGTACCTCTTGGAAGCATTTATTTTTGTGTACTTCAATCATAGCCCATTTCTCATTCTTTGTATGTTGTGAAATACTTTTTAAAACATCATTCCTTTGATCTCTTCCAGAGCTCCCAATATCCTGGTCTGTGTCCTGATCTACCCCAAATTCTGCAGAATCCTTGATGACAGCAGGTGAAGAGAACTGCAGTCAGCATTCAGGCAAGTATAGAGCTTAATTTTTGGATGATACATTTGCCTTCCTATTTCCATTCAGTTCATCCCAATATTTTCCTTGAAACACCTTTTCTCTACTGCCAAAAGAAAGGGAAAGAGATGAAGAGATAGAGATAACCCTACCCTTACGCTTCTGCCACTGAGCATGCTTTTCATTCATACACTTTGCTTCTCATTCATAACACTATGACTGTTAACTTTCTTTTGTAGCTTTCATAACGATCTTTACAAAAGCTTCTGAAAGACTTATGTGCCATCACCAGTATTCTTTCATTTGCTTGTTGAGGGTGTTATTTAAACACACCTTAGCCCCTTAAACAACTCTTAACAGTTTGAGGGACGTGATTTTCTAGCTAAGCCAGTGTTTGTCGGACTCAAAGCTCTCTCTTTCCAACGATTGAGAATCCCTCTAAGCCCGCAGGCGTTGCGGGGGGTGGGGGGGAGGCGGGGGACAGGCGCACACCTACGCGTGCCGCGTCTGTTCTGCCTGCCTTTCCGAGCCAGCACTGATAGCTTGGGCTTTACTTTTTTGAAGCGTGTAAGAAGAGACTGCTTCCGTGAAACGGGGTAATGAAAAGAAACTAGAAAACATGAAAAGGAAAAAAGCCATCAAAACATACCCATATATGTATATAAATCGACTGTCAGTAACTACTCAAATATCACTCTGAAGGCACTTTAATGCAAAGTTCTTCCCGTGGCAATGCTGCCCATGCCCATGCCTGCCCTTTGGTTTCCTGCGCGCTCTGCTCCAGGCGACGCCCCACGAGCGCAGGGCAGACGGATGCTCGGGCACACCGCTGTCCCGAAGCGGAGCCCCGGCACGCACGGGAGCGGAGCCGCTCTCCGCCCGGGGCCGGGCCGCCCGCAGCACGCGTTTCGCCCGACGCTCAGCGCCGGAGCTGCGACACCCCCGGGCGGGGCTCCCAGCGCCGTCCCGCCCGATAGCGGCCGGGCCGTCCCCCCCGCTCTGCCCGCCGCCTGCCCCGGTTCGGCGTCGGAGCCGGCGCCCGCCCGGTACCTGCCCGTGGATCTGGCTCTGGCGCCGCATGTAGACGTGCGGCTGCTCCGCGCCCAGGGAGTGGATGTTGCCGATGAGAGGCAGCCCCGCGGGGCCGGGCGGGAAGCCGGGCGGCCGCCGCTGCTTCAACAGCTGCCGAACCACCAGCGCGAACAGCAGCAGCAGCGGCGGCAGCGCCAGCAGCAGCCAGGGACTGCCCCCCGCCGCTGCTGCCGGCTCCGCGTTCCCCGCCGCCGGCCCCATCGCGCCGCTTCCTCCTGTCGCCCGGCCCCGGCCCGCTGCCCCCCGTTGGGCGCTGGCAGAGCCGCCCCGCGTCGATCGGCCCACGGGAGCGCCGCCCCCCGCGTCAGCGGGCCGGGGCGGGACGGGGCTGTGCTGCTGAAGCGCTCAGAAGCTTGTGCCGCCTGATTGAAAATACCTTCGTACGTAGACCTGGAAAAACAGAAAAAGCAGAAATACGCGCTTTGGGGATGTCTTTCCCGGAGCCTCCTCGGGTCTGGGAGATTGCAGACAGACAACCCCGCCGTGTTTCCTTCTCTTCTCCCACTCCCTTCTGGCCGCGGGACAGGGAACGTGCCCTCCCGACGGGGCTCCGCTGGTGGGCAGTGGGCACGGTCGGCGCGGAGCCGGCAGGGGCCTGATGTCTGCTGGAGGACATCTCTGTGTAACTCGTTACTGCCACTGCTAGCGAGCGGGGTGGCGCCTCGGGAAAGGGCTGCAGCTGCTGGAGAAACAGAGATTGCTTCCTGCCGAGCTAAGAAAGCAATCCCGCTATGAAGCGTAACATCCTGTCGAAACAGTTCATAAAAAACTTCAGTCTGTTTCCGCTCGTGTTGTTTTACTTTTCTATCACTGCTACCGTACAAGTAGATCTTAGCATACCAGAAGTACTGATGCCCTACTAAAATTACAGTGCTGTGTCCAACTCAGTCGTTCTTTCTGTTGAATTTAGCTCAGTACCTCCAGTAGATCCGTAAGAAGATCAAGATCTACGCTGATACAGTTTGTACTGATGAACTTCATAAATAACCTGACCGATCAAAGTGCATCGCGTTCTCGGTCATCTAACTATATAATGCTTAATCCCCAGCACGTTCCTGTGTTGGGATGTTCTGCTTCTGATGTGGAGGTACTAACTTGAGAGCACAAAGCCCAGAGGCTGAGGATGGCCCCTGTTGCTGCTCAGAAGGCAGGTGAAGACAAAATCAAGCACGGGAAAGGCATCGCTTTGAGAGCATAGAGAGGAGGTACTGTGACTGGGATGGGGGAAGGAGGGGGACTGGGAAGTGATAAGGTGTGGCTTCTTGCCTGGCATTTTGGCTGCAAGCTATCTCACAGAACCATAGAATAACCTGAGTTGAAAGGGACCCATAAGAATAATCAACTCCAGCTCCTGGCTGTACATAGGACCACACAAAAATCAGACCGTATGTCTGAGAGTGCTGTATTAATGCTCCTTGAACTTCCAGCTGCTTGGTGTGATCACTGCTGCCCTGGGCAGCCTTTGCCATGCCCACCGCCCCTCTGGTGCAGAACCTGTCCCTCATCCCCAGCTGCCCCTCCCCTGACACAGCTCTGTGCTGTTCCCTTGGGCCTCATCACTATCACCTGAGAGCAGAGCTCAGCGCTGCCCCTACACTCCCTGTGAGAGTTGCAACAGCCATGTGGGCTCCCCTCAGCTCCTCTGCTCTGGGCTGAGCAAACCAAGGGACCCCAGCAACTCCTCATACATCCTGCCCTCTAAATCCTTCACCATCTTTCTTGTCACCTTTCAACACTCTCTAATAGTTTAAGTCCTTTTTGTACTGTGGCACCCAAACCTGCACATAGTATTCAAGGTGAGGTTGCACCAGCGCAATGTAAAGCAGTGCAATCCCTTCCCTTGAAGTGAGGGATCTGTGAGCACTGGCTATCCAGGTGCTTGCTGAACAGGGCACAACACTGACAAAGGGTATTCACTCACGTTTGCTCAGGGTGGGCAGACTGAGAAGATAGATGTCACATGTTACAGAATGGTATGGTAGTAACTTTTAATGAAGGTAAGTGTAGCTACTCTGACTCAGTTTTCTCCTGGGTTGCTGACACGTGTGTTGTCACATGCTCATGGCTGGTTGAATGCTGAACCAGGGCCTGTGCTAGTTTCCATGGGTCAGTGCAGTTAGAGACTATAATTTTGGGGTAAATCTTCACGCAATGAGTAGTTGGTTGTGTAGGCCTCAGCATTTCCTCCAGTTTGTAAAATGATTGCTGGACAGGAGCTAATGCCAGTATCCCAGAATGAAACCTTAGGCATTTTCTCAGAATATGAAGAATTGATTTGAACACTGCTGGAGGTTTGTTTTTTCATTCTTCTTTCAAGTTATTTATTCACACTTTGTTTCAATATGAAACTTTCTGTCATCTTGACTGAATTACTTTGGCCATGCCTGCAAAAACATCGGTGTGTGAGTGCCCTCACACTGAGGTACAGAGAAGTCCAACATTCATTTTCAAGCAGGGGAGAGAACAATCAAAACTCACCTTACCATAGCTTTTGGACCCTGGTGTTGGAGGAAAGAAGATAGTGCTATTCGCTGTAACAGAGGATGAGCACATGATTGCAGAGCTGTCAAATCAGATTTGGTCAAGCCAGAAGGTGATGTATCCGCCAAGGTTAAAGATCCAACAGCCTCTAAAGGATAAATGATTAAATGGAGGAAAAGTATGACTGAAAGCCATGGATAAGTATGACCGAAAGTTGTCAGAAGTGATGAATGAAGCTTTGCAGATGGGTGACATCACGTAAGAACAGAGGTGTAGGGATTCAAGAGCCCAATGGGCTATCCAAGGATGGATTCCTTGCCAGTTCCTCACTGATCTTTTTATATTTCTTTCATTCTTTTGAGAGTGTGGGGGTAGCTTGTGCTGAATTGCTACTTTGGGAAGGTTTTACTCATCTTAATCACAGATGATCAAATGAGCAAACTCATAGGATGAGTAAAGGTTTTGTGATTTCAATTATAAAAAATGATGGCTGAGTAAGGAAACCCATTAAAGTGTGTATCTTTATTAAATTCTATAACATTCTGGTCATCACAATTCACAATTACTTTGCACCATAAAGCCTGTAAGGAAAAGTTGGACGCAGTCAAGTAACAGCAAACAATTACGTTCCTGCCTTCTCCAGGAAAGCAGAAGGCAGTTCTTTGACAGGAAGTGACTGTGCATATGCACAGTTTTGACTTCAGAAGGAATTTGAAGAAATCTACTCATAGATGGGATTGTTCTTTCAGTAACAGTATTAAGAGTCCAATGATAACTCTGTCACATTCTTGGGAGGAAGATGAAGTTGCTTCCAAGCTCCATCAAGTATCTCCCCAACTTGTATTCAGCTGCAGTTCAAAGCAGGCTTCTTTCTTTGTCAAGCACAAGTGGCTTTTGTGAAGAGTCAAAGAGTTAAACAGCCAGCTGAGAAACTATTGCACCTGGTCCTCCCCACACAGATGGCACTGCTGGCATCAACAGGGACCTATTGCTGTAGTGGCCTGCTGCACGGGGTCAACAGAATGGTCCTGGAATGGGCTGATCAGACTGTTAAATTACACTGTGGCTTAATCAGGCTTCTCTACTATTGAGACAAAGAATGAAATACTGATGTGAGCTCTCCCAGGCTCTTAGTATCTTGTAAAGAACAAATACAGGGTTAACCTCTGGATTTACCAGGCAGTTTCTCACTAGATTTTTGCTGACATGCTCTGATGACATATAAGATAGTAGCATAGCACTTGTGCAAGCGATCGAAACAAGGTTTTATAACTATGCTATTGCCTAACAAAGTTTGTTTTCAGTTCTGAGACTGCTTTCCAGATAAGGAGTTTATTCAACTCCTATCTCAGCTGGAGAATGTGTAAAACTGAAGTGGAAATAGGTGCTAATTTTGAAAGTGTTTCAGAGTGAGATTCTCCCGTGCAGTTTGTCCCCTTTGTGTTAGCCTGGCCATGCTGTGAGTCTGCCCCTGGCTGAATTTGGTGAGCTGAAAGCTCCCTTTCAGGGATTCCCCTTGTCAGAGCACTGCAGGCGCAGCCTGGGACAGAACTGAGTCTGGCTGGAGTGCGGTGGAGTTTTGCCAGTTCTTAAGGGTGGAAGTGTTACCAGGTGGCACGAGCAAGGGCTGCAGCCTCTGTGAGCCTGCCCACAGCTGTGGCTCTGCAGGATGGAAGATGACAGAGCCACAGCCAGCTTCCTTACGGTCTGCGCCTTCTCCCCTGCCATGGAACCCTCAGTGCTGCACAGCGTGACCCACTTTGTTGTGAAAGATTATTCTGCACCGGGTTTTTGAATATATACAGGGAAAGTGCTTCAAAGCCAAAGTTCATTAGGAGCGTTTCAGTGAGATTAAAACAATCCAGCATCGATCTTCTGTTTAAAATGTCTTCCATATTTCAGTCTGGAAGCTTTTCTAAGGCATTTTGGAAGATCTGAATTTGCTTCCAGACTGATTCATAGATTTCCCAGTAATTAGCTCAATGGCAGTTCCTTTCTTGAGAAACGAGTCACTGAAGCTGATGTCATTAAAAAGGGAACCCTCTAGTGTTGGGATCTGTATCCATGTTCTGGTTCTCACTGAAATACCGTGTTTTTTCTGAAGAGAGGCACTCATTTTTTGGCCAAATTTAAATGAAACTACAGGATGGATGGGTAAAATATTATTTGTGCAGGTAAGCCTGACATGAGCTTAGTCTAAATATGAATATTGCCTTCTGAAGGCTGTGGTTGGGAAAAGGATGGGACCAATGCTAGTAAAAGCTTGGACGGTAGGTAAGGTGTTATGTTTCAGAGTTTAAGTAAGTCTCTCACTGTTAAAATTACAGAATCTCAGAAACTGGAGATGGAAGAGATGAAGAAAGCTTGTTTAGTTGATCGTGTTCCTTTCCCAGAGTGAATATTAGCTCCATGATGTCATTCCTGACAGATGTTAGACTACCATGCCGTACAGCGGCATAGAAACTGTTAGTATAGTGCAATAGAAATTGTTCTTATATGGCATTAATTTCAAGTGTAGGAAGCTCTTTCTAGCGTGCAGCATCTCTACTGTTGTCTTTTAAGTTCATATATTTTTGCCTTTCTGAGCACATTATTACTTCTTTGTAGCAAGTATTTGTGTTTTTATCTTTCTCATTTCTTCCTTCTGTTAACTGTTTCTCCAGTCTTCATGTTTGGTTTGGTTTGGTTTGTCCTTTTTTTGGTTTTGTTTTTCTCCTAAGTCATGTTACGGGCTCTAATAACTGTTACTGTTGGTTTTTTTCTGGACTTCCTCCAAGTTACCCAGGTCTTTCTGAGGTATGTCATGCTAGCAGAGTACAGTGAGGTCTAGCTCTTATCAGCAGCAAGTAGAGTGTAAGGATTACCTCTAGGGCCTCAAACACGACATTCCTGTTAACAGACAGCTTTCTTTTACAACAGCACCATGCAGCTAACTCAGGTCCAGATTAATTTTCTGTGGAGCAGATTGGGATCACACATTAGAAAAATGCTTTCATGGGTGCTCAGTAGTGCTCGCTGTCCCCTGTATGCGTGGTCATCTTCTTCAGTGGAAGTGTTTTCCAGCCATTTGTGGAGATAGGAAGCTGAATTAGGCATCCACCTGGAACATGGACAGGTAGGGACACAGAGACAGAAAGGCTGTGTAGCTTTTATAACCCATTTTAGCATGAAACATCCTGCTCTGCAAATCAGGTGACGTTTAAGAACCTCACTGCAACGTCTATGGCTTGTTGGTGTAATGGCAATATCTATAGTAGAAGAACAAATGGTTGTGCTTCAAGATATATCGTTAAATAACATACAATTGGATACTGGAAGAAATTCAATCAAGTGTAGAGAAAGAAAGTCACTTGAAAATAGGGCAGCCTTTTCTGATTTCCTACAAACTTTAATTGAACGAGGAAATTCTTCTTATTTGGATCTGCAGGTTGTATTAGATAATCTTTAAAAAAATCAAAGTCATTCTGTAGCTCTTCAGTTCATCTCCTTTGAACCTGTACAAACTGATTATTTTACCCGACATCAGGCACTGAAGGAAGCAGAACCAGATCCTTGTTTCTGTAAACCTCATGGTTCCTTAGTGCAGTGCTCACAGGTACCCACTGCACTAGTTTTCCCACAAATACTTAACCTCTGCTTTTGGATTTATCTAGCAACAGGAAACCTTTATCCCATAACAACCCTCTATCTTTTTAACAGCTTCTAAAACTAGACAGTCCCATCTTTGGGGTTCTTTTGTAGGCTGTTTCCTCTCTATCTTATGTATAAGAAAAGAGGAAGAAAATCTATCTGATGAGACCAGCTGATGTATAATTGTGGGAAAAAAAAATCAGAAGGAGCTGGGAGTCCCTCCATTAGTGCTGGCAAGGAGCAGCCAAAGCGCTTGCCAACATCCAAATACTATTTCATCTTTACGCGCACAAAAGTTTATCTATTAGCACTAATACCTGTTGCTTTAAATTTATGTTTCTTCCTTTGAAAGCCTAAAGTAGAAATGCTGGCATCTGAAATCCGTAATCAGTACATCCTGCGGGCTCCAGCAATGAGTTACATTGGCAAGAGAAGTACTCAGAGTGACTGGAGTTGGCTGTAAGATGGAACACGGCTTGCTATCCCCCTGAAGAACTGAGACACACTATTCCTACATGGTCGTCCGGACTTTTTATGGTTAAAAGATAAATATTCCGTGCCGAGTAAATAAATCCCCAAGGGAAATGAAAGCGATTAATTGTTAACAGAGAAAGGGGAAAGGAACGGCAAAGGCTGGGAACGTCTGACTGAGAGTTCAGTCGGTGGAGCTCCCACACCGTGCATCTGTTGGTGGAGCTGCACAAGTCAGGCTGATACAGCAGAAGCGACGCCGACCTGTTCCTTTGGGTGCTACCTCACGTTTGTAAATGCAACCTCAGAAAGACTAGCTGAGAAATCAGAATAGAAGTGTCGGAAAGATATTTTACATTAAATACTTCAATTCCTTCTCTCGGGAGACCGAAGGTTCCCTTGGCACGCAGCCGTACCACAGACGTGCATCACAAACTAACTTTCCACGTGTACGTGTGGGAGCAGCAGGAGGGAGCCGTAGCGGGGAGCCGCGGGCCGGGCTCAGTTCGTCTTAAACGGTTTTGCAGTCATCGTTCTGCAGAACGAGAACGGAAAAGCAGCAGCAGAGCGCGGTGCCCCGCTGCGGGGAGGGAGGGGAATGGGGAAGAAGCCCCCATCGGATGAGCAGCGCGCCGCGTCCGCGCTCCTCTTTCAACCTCCGAGCCAGCATGAAGTAAGCGAAGAAATACCTGTTCTTGTGTCTCCCTACCTTCGTTCATCTCCAGGTGAAATGCGCTGTTTCTGCCGTCAGGAGCCTTCTGTAAAACAAATAAACAAGAAAAAAAAAAAACACAAGAGGATGGGCCAGCAATGCCCAGGTCAGGTCGCCCGCCCGCACCGAGCCCGGAACGAGCGCATCAGCCGTCCCGCACCTGCCCGCGGCGCAGCAGCGCAGCGCGGGGCGCGTTCCTGTGCCGCGGGCGGGGCCCGGCAGCGCCGCAAGGGGGGGGCCCGGAGCCAGCGGGGCCGGGGGCTGCAGGTTCCCCCCTCGCCTGCACCCGCGCCACCGGCGGCTGCGGAGTCGGGGGTGGGGGGTTCCTCTGCTCCCCGCTCCTGCCTGGGCCGGAGGCAGATTTCCGCTCCTCTCCGCTCCTCGAGACCCCTCGGCAAACACTCCTCCGCCCGTGCAAACATCCTGGCGGCAGGTGCAGAGGGTCCTCGACGGTGATGCATGAGCTGCGGCAGCTGCCGGTAATCCGCAGCCGCCTGCGGGTCCCGAGCCCCCCCCCCCGCGCCTCTTCCGCGAGCCGGAAGGCGCTGCACCTGCCCGTGCCGGTGATAGCGGCGACAAAGGTGACGGTGACGATTTCCTCGAGGGCTGCGGGATCCCGCCGTGGAGCGAGCCCGGGGGAGGCGGCGAGGGATGCCGCTCTCGGCCTCCCGGGGCTCCTCGCTCCGGCCGGCACGGACCCCTCAGGCACTGCTCAGCACTGTGCGTGCGCCGCGCCTCCGCCCTGGCTTCGCGGCCACAACCCCTCCCGTCCGAACGCAGCCGTCGGGGCGCTGAGAGAGCGGCGCCGCTCTGCGGCAGGGGCCGCCTCGAGCGAGCCCCGCGGGGGGGAAGGAGGGAGCGTGCGGCCGGGCGCCGTGAGTGGCATTTCCCCCCCGCCCCACCTCTGCCGGCTTTTTTGTGAATGGGACGGTGGCTCCGAGCGGGGCATGACGTCACCGCCGGGCCGGACGGCCGGGGAGGCGATTGGCTGGCGGGGCCCCGCGGGCGCCCACGCAGGCTGCCGCGGCGGCAGGTATAAAGGGCAGCCGGCGGGTAGCGCGCGGCACCGCAGCTCGGCGGCAGCACTCGGCCTCCGCTCCGCGCGACGCCGCAGCTGAGACCCGCACCGCCGGTAAGCTCCGTGTGCCGCAGCGCTCCCGGCTCTCGTGTCCCTGCGCTGTTATGCGGGGCGGTAACGCGTTAGTTCTCGTATCTGTGGGGAAAAGGAAAGCGAGCAGAGCAGGTGGGTGGGAGCCGGGCCTCGGTCTCCCCCTCGCTCTCCCCCATCCCTGTGGCGCTGGCAGGCTGAGAGGTGCGGGGCAGCCGCTGGCGGGGCACCCCGCACCGGGGCACTGCCGGTGGCCCTGGGGCCTCTGAAGGCTGAGCTGGGCCGGGAAGGGGCGGCTGAGAGACCTAGAGCTGGTGGGGCTGTTATCCGTGTGCCCGTCTGAGTTTGGGGAGCTGATGCTGTGAGGAGCTGAGCTGTAGCTCAGAGTGAATCGATTATGGCGTCTTTTATAGGGTTTGTTCTTGTGACAGGTTCTACTTCTTTTTTGCTTAACTTCTCCTCCTTCTGGTTTCCGGGTGGGAATACTTAATTTCAATAAGTTGTTTAATTCTCAAAGCATAATCTGAGCTGGGACATTAGCGTGCTAACTGCCAAGAAGCAAGCAGCTTCAGGTACAGTGCCAGCAGTGGCACTTCATTCTTAACAGCATTAAACTGTAAGCGTTTTTTTTCCTTCTCTCCCCTTATTAATTTTTTTCTCATGACCCTTCTCGCACGGCTGCCTCTTCACATTGCACACGCTGAATGACACTGTAGCAGGCAGGGGAATTTATTTTCACCCAGTTTGGGGGGGAAAGCTGCATTAGCCTGAATGCAGCTGGACAGAACTGCAATTCAGAAAGACTGCATTTGTATCCCCTGTAATGGTATTAAGTTATCTTGAAATTCCAAGAAAACCAAAGCAAAACAGTGATTAAAGGTAATCTTAAGGGAAAGAAAACAACAGAACTGTGAGCACTTGTGCAACTTGTGGCTAGGAAAGGATGGCCTCTTTAATAGATCTTACAGGATTGAGATGATTGGAAAACAGCCATTGCTTGATATACCTCTTTGTTGTAGAGAGGAAATCATGGTTATGCTGAAGATTTCATCTTTCCTTGCTGTTTATGCCTTGGTTGTGTGCCAGATGGACAGCTTCCAGGCAGCCCCAGTCAGGTAAGAAGCTGGTCATATTGCTGAGTGCTTTGCCTGAATGGTATGGAAACACTTTATTTTTTGAAGAGCTCTAGGAGAGCAGAAGACTACAGAAAGCTGGCTTCTTCTAGGGCTATTTATGATACTGACGTTTTTCTAACTACGTATGTAAAACACCTAATGCTATGCATGTGTGTGACTTATGTTTTCACACCCGTGAAAGACACTGCCGATGGCTTACAGCAGTGCAGGACACCCTCCTCTCTCTTTTACGTGGTTATCTGTATTCATCCTGTTTTCTTGCCTCTGCGTAGACCTGGCTTGGAGTCCATAACTGATCGAGTGACGCTCAGTGATTACGAAGCTCGGAGATTATTAAATGCACTGGTGAAAGAGTTCATACAGATGACAGCAGAGGAGCTGGAGCAAGCCTCCGAGGGGAACAGGTAAGGACAACCATTGTGGGGGTGGGAAAAGGACAGTGCGAAATGTTTGACATCCAGCAAGAGCCACCTGAGCAGACCCTCTCTTTTCTCTTTTGTTTCTGTTTTCTTGGGGTTATGGCTAACTGATCACCTATTTATAAAGGAGGATAATGTAGAAACATCCTAATGTTTGTGTCAGGAGAATGGCTTCCACTTAGTTAACCTGCTTCTGTCTGTCTCTTACAACCGAAAGTGGAGGGCGATTTCAGCTTGAATGAGGGGGTTATGGGGAAAAAATACAGCAAAAGGTACGTTTCCCTAGTGGGAATGTTAGGGATCATTCAATCACTCTTGGATTCTCTGTCGTGAAAATGCATGCTGTTGTAAGGCATGGAAAGCCCTGGCAGAGGGGAGGTGTCCTCCCAGTGCACGCAGCGCCATCTCCCCCCTGGAGCAAAGGCATGCAAGAACGTTTGCATTATCCTAATAGGATTTGTATTGCAAAGCATGGTGATGATGTATGACAGACTGAACAGCATGCTGAATACATGCTGAGTAAAACTTGCTGTCTCCTAACTGCGAACGTCTTAAAGGCTAATGAACTTGCTTTTCAACAAAATGAATTCATTGAAAATAGTGGTTTTCTTTCTAAGTGCATTTGTCTGAACCTTCCTTGCATGGAACGTGATGTGGAGGGGTTATTTTTATAGTATTGTATCTGTATTATCTATTGCATTATTTTGATTTTCCTAACAGTAGATATTTGCCTAGGGAAGAAATGCATGATCATGCATGTTTGAGATTATTATTCTTTGGGGCATGTTTTTTTTTTTTCCCCCTGCAGCCTGGATAGACCTATTTCCAAACGCTGTGCCAGTCTGAGTACTTGTGTGCTGGGCAAACTGTCTCAAGAATTGCACAAATTGCAAACTTACCCTCGTACTGACGTCGGGGCTGGAACTCCTGGCAAGAAAAGAAATGTGCTGAATGACCTGGAACATGAACGCTATGCAAACTATGGGGAAACCCTAGGAAACAACTAGGCGTGCTTAATTCTGCCCCTCTGCCCCTTCCTCCCCCCTCTTTTTCTTTTTTAACCTGATGCATGTGGATCTAACTTTGATTGCTAACTCTGCTATGTTCTTTTGATTCTGTTTTTGACAGAGAATGTTTGAGGTGGACCTAATGTTAGGAAGACAGAACATAACACACACATCAAGCTAGGGGGAAAAATAAATAAAAATAGCGCTGCCTCAATTTCAAATGATTTTCTTAGATATTGATTTTAAACAAATCTAGACAAGGCTCTTCATTTCTGGCTACTAAATGTACAAGTAGACTCTTTTTTTTTGTGCCTGCCCATGCACTTGTTCAATAAACCTATTTTTCTATAAGGATTAGATCTGTTTGCTTTACTTGTTTTAGAATGTGAGACTTCTAGATAAGGCTAGAGAGGTTTTACTCATTGTTGTGCTCTAGAGAGGCAATGAAAGACATTCTAGAGAAGTTCAATAAGCTAAGAAAGTGCAAAGGTATCTTAGAAGTTATGCATATACTTGGAAATTATACAATATATGGACTGATGTAACCAAGCATGCATGCAAACCTGTTGGTAAATAGCCTGAGATGCAAAGGAATTGGGAAAGGCTCGTATAGAGCTGTTCAATCTAGAAATGTAATCCTGTCTAGAACTGTGTACTGAGCACTTACAGGTAAGAATTTAATGTTTTCTCCCTTTTTTCCTTGTCATTTATTGATAACTACACTAGTGTAGTTGAAACCTGAGTATATTTTAAGTAAAGAGGCTAAATTATTTTTTTTCTTCTTGGCTTAATGTTTAGATAGTTTTGCTTGTATTTTAAAAGAAACGCTTTCTTTAGCTGTTTCTCACAATATGTTCCAGACCTTTATTTCCAATTCTTCTGTTGCAACACCACATCTATCATGTAAGCAAAAGCCTGTTCTGAATCATGGCATCAGTGTTATAAACAATATTTGTTACCATTAATGAACTGTCCTGCAATGCTTTTCTCAGCAAAATTGCTCTTCCTTCAGACAAGTGTCCTTGCTTCAGTAGAAAGTTTTCAAGCAAGGTCTGTGTGAACATGTATGCCATGAAGTACTGTCTAGCAAAAATAAATTACTAGCTGTAGGCTTACCTGAGCCCCGAAGATTTTCTGCTGTCAGTGTAGTATTTACATAGCAATGTGCTGTACTGAACTGGGGCCTAATGGCAGGAAAGAGATGTTTCTGTATTCCCACTGGGCATGCAGAAGCAGTATGCGTATGGGTGGTTCAGCTCTGAAAGCACACGAGTGGCTGCTGGGCAGGTGCAGCCCTGCCAGAGCACCTGACAAAACTGATGCAAGGATTCTGTGTGTTTTCTGGATTTTTATGGTGCTGAGCTGAGAAGTGAATGATTGGCTTTTGCTGCTGTGCTTCAGAAGAACCACTAACAAAACAAAAGGTCTGAATTTTGTGAGGAAAGGGGGATTGGTTAAATATCCCAGATCTGCACCTCACCAGCCTCTCTGTGCTAGCTATGGTGCCTTGGAGACAAGAAACAGCTCAGATGTCCCTGAAAGTCTGGTTTGGTCCAATTGGTCTTCACTCCAATTGCCCAAGGAGGGCTTGTCTACCTTTCACAAACTGAGCCTGATGCTTAGTAGAAAGAGCTTATTGGTGGAGCAAATGCGATGTCTGCTACACAGCAAGCCTGCCCTTGCTCTTATAGAAAAAGCTCTCTAAGGCATAGCATCGCTTACTGACATCTTGTTGCAAGCAGGGTGGATACTTTGGAAACTGACTTGGAAACTTTCTTCTCCTTTCCAAAAGCAGCCTAACAGCACAGAAAAGGGCATGCAACACAGCTACCTGCGTGACCCATCGTCTGGCAGACTTCCTGAGCAGATCAGGAGGAGTGGGCAAGAACAACTTTGTCCCAACCAACGTGGGCTCTAAGGCTTTCGGCAGGCGAAGAAGAAGCGTTCAAATATAAAAAGCTGAATGATAACATGCATACGGTAAATATATCGCAACAAACTATCTTCAGTGCAGGCAGCCCTTAGATAACGTGAGTTTGCAGAACTTTAGTGTTGTTGGATGAGTAGCAGGCTTACAGTAAAAGAACCCCAGGTAAATAGGATAAGCAAGAGTGTAAAAAGCTGTTACAAATGTTATTGAAGCTTGTGAAGAAGAGCTTTCAGAGGTGTTCTCCTTAGATAACTAACTTCACAGTGCATTATCTAAATGCAACTGTAAGGTTGGAATCGCTTATTTTCTCATTTTGCTGGCAATGTTTAATTATCAACATATGGATAACTATGAGTTTGTTTCTTTCAGGTTGATGTGAAACTGCAGACTCAACTTTAATTTCTAATGAATGGAACTCTTCTCCACAAATCAAGACAGCCAAAAAGAAGATTAATTTTGCATCCTAATATTGAAAGCGTTTTGTTTAAGACAAAAATGAGAACACTTCTGTTATGTATAGTACAAGGGACTCTAGTTATTCAAGTTAAATTATTGTATATTCTTTTTATATGCAACTCTATTTCAAATAAAATGTGACAGCATCTATTATTTATTTATCTTCTAGCATATATGTGATCCATGCTATTTATCCTGGCACTGCTGCCAAAACTCGGGGAGTTATACTGAAGTGCTGCCTAGCAAGGCGTGTGGGTATAACATGGTGTGCTGTGCCTTGGTGTTAAACACTTAACTAACCTGATTGTACAGTATGTTTAAAAAAAAACCAAAAGCAGAAAACAACCTCTTAACTATTGTATCATTTGTGAATTTACGCAAAATTAAAAAAAAGTATTTTTAGATACACTTGGATTGAGAAACTGATTTTTTTTTTTTTTTTTTTTCCATTTGAATGCACTTACAGAAACTTTTGGCAGTAGCCCAACATCACTGCAAGTTATATGGCCTGGTGGTCTCCCACAGCCCTATTTGCAATAGGTGTAGGGTTTGAGTCAAATGGTCCAAACTGGAAGAAGAGCAGCCTTAGAGTATGCATTCAGAAACCAGTAACTGGGGAGGATGCTGCTTACTGAGACTTGTATTAAAAACAAAAAGAAGTCATGGTTCCCTTTGATAAAACTCCAGAGGCAACTTTTATCATGTGTGAGTTGACAAAATATTTTTCTATAGGCTGAAACAGCCTAACGTGCCTTGTAGATTTAAGGTTAAGAAAGTAAATTGGAAAGGAGTTTTAAAAGGTGCTCTGGAAATATACATTTCTTTTAAGCAATCCTGAGGCTGAGTCTACTTCGGGATCAGGGACAAATAATTAGAGTAAGTGGAGAAGAGGGTAGCTGGAAGCAATCCATGGCTCTTTAAGTGATGCTGCCAGCTCCCTCCACGCAGCTGCTGCTTTTTCAGTTTAGTAGCTGAGTCAGATATTTGTTTAGATTTGTTTTGTGCTCTACAGTTGGTCTCCAAACTCTGCTTCATCAGTTCAGATGAAGATCATCTCACTGTAAAGTAGAGATTAAGCCCCTCATGGTATCTCTGTCTGTCTTTGCTGCAGGTGTAATAGAAAAAAAGAGAAGCAAGGTCAACCAGATGTAGATATAGCCAGTAAGGCTGCCCAGTGATGACGCTTCTGTAGCTCATTCATGGCCGTGGTTTTACTCCTTGAGGGACATTTCAGCTATGGTAGGTCAGTGTACAAAGCAGACCTTGTTGGTATAACTTGTGGAAGATATAAGCCAGTTTAGAGGGAAAAGTTCTAGTGTTTAAGTGGGTAAGAAAGGGATGCAGACTGGGTGGTCTCTCCTTAGCTTAGAAATCTGTTACTCTGAGTCAGTTTAGTACTTTCTTTTTCTGTGTACTTCTGAAGTAGCTTAGATTTACCACATCTGTGTTCACTAGAACTGCAAAGTGATGCCCTGCATGACCCTGCTTGGATCATGTATGGAAGACCCACTTTTGCAGTCAGTAAGCATTTTTTCTCCAGATTTCAGATATTTTTCTCATTTTTTCTTTGCACAAAGCATGGATAACGTGCTGAGGTGACCTGATCACCACAATACTCCTTTCCGTGTCAATGTAGGGCCTTGGAACACAGGTGGCAGGTGGTTTTTGTTCCCTACTACGGCACCCAGCTTACTCTGCTCCAAAATAAAATACCTAAGCCTAGTTACTGGGATTAATGCATGTAAGTCAACGATGCATATTCAGTAAGAAGCCAGGTAAAGTTTCTGGTCTCCTTCTGGCCTTAAAACCTAGACACTCAAGCAGTTTATTATTTCGGTTTACAGCTGAGAGACATCTGAGGCTCCCTCATGTGTAGTTTCCAACCCTTTAAAAAAAAATGATCAGACCATTTTTCATTTTACAAACTTACTATTTTTTTTCCTGCTGGTCAGAGGGATTTCCTCAGACTAACATTCTACATCAAGTCACAAACCTAACATAGGCAAGACATTCCAGTAATGGTGTTGGTTCTTATGTTGTTCTGATTGGAGAAGCATTGGATCAAACTTTTGTTGTGCTTTTTTTTTTTATTATTTATTTTTTCTTCAGGAATAAATAGTTTTGGATCTCATGATCTATTCCTGTTGTATCTTCAGTTGTCTCATTAAATTCTCTGTCTGCACATCAATGCAATGCTCTCAACAAATAAGTACAGAATCATAGAATCATTAAGGTTGGAAAGACTACTAAGATCATTTCAGTCCAACCATTTAACCCAGGCCTGTGGCCACGTCACTCAGTATGTCAGAATTGCAGAGCTTTTAGGAGTTTGTCGATTGCTTTGATTGACTTTCTGAAAATCTGGAAGAAATTGCTTCAATTTTTTATAAACGCTGTTCTTGATAATATTACCCACTACTGTCAACTCTCAAATAACCCCAAACAAACAAGAAAAGAAAACCACAAAACCAAACAGCAACAATACCCACCCCCCCAGTCCCCAAACCAAACAACAAACACCCCACAAACACTTACCATGAGAGAAAATCTATTTTGGAATTAGAGTTTAGTAAAGGAGAGTATGTTTTCTATTGTACTTACTTTCCCATTTTAATTGCATTGCTGTTCTGAGCATGCTGAAAGCTGGTGGCAAATATAATATTGGTCAAGTATGCTGGAGTGGTGTCAAACCCAAGTTATTCAGCATTCAGTCAGCCAAAACAATATGAGTTAGACATGCACAGGTCTTTGTATTCTTGTTTATGAGGCAGTATCATCATGGCTATAGATTGGTTCTGACGTTCTTAGATGTTTGTCAGTAAGCACTTTTCTTGACAAACTCGTTTCTTTTTTAATCTGTGTGGAAGTGAAGTCTTTGGGATGGGGACTTCGCAAGTAAAGGCAAAGAAGGAAGAAATTTCTGAGAAAGAACTGTCTGAGGGTAATTTCTTGAAGACTATCTTCCCATCACTGTAGAGTTTTGGGGGTTTATTTTGCAGAATTTGTAGGTTTTTTTTGTTGTTGTTTATTTGTTTGTTTTAAGAGTACAAATACAGACACAAGCATGATGTGAGCCTAAGGCAGGTTATGAGTTCCACCTGGTCTTCTCCCTGAGCTGATGGGAAGTAGAAAGGCACCATCTTGTGGCCAGTGAATAAGCACAGTGAGGACCTGTAGGAGCCCTCTCGTCTGAGATACACACATGCTTCTGCTTTTGTCTTGCTGGTGAGTGCAGCTTCCAGTGGGATGTGGGCCAGGTGAGCAGGGGTGGCCTTGGGCTGGTGCCATGAAGCACGTGCTCACCTCCCAGAGCCGTGTGGGAAAGGGGACAGCAGTAGGGTGTTGTAGGCTCCCAGGATATCACAGGTCCCCAGGGCCATTGTGCAGGGCCACAGCACCACAGAGGGTGTCAGGGTGGTGTGGGTGAGCTGCTGCAGGGTCCAGCTGAGAGATGTGTGAGGTCCAACTGATAACAGAAGCACTAACATCAATATATCTCCCGATGGGCCTTTTCAGCTGCCAAAAAGGATGCAGGAGCTATAGCTGTTCAGCCGTGTGCTCTTTGCCAAGTGGCAGATGTCCTCCTGTTCCTAGATCCAGATGAGATTTTGGTTCATGATCATGCACCAGGACATAGCTGCATGCACTAATAGAGCATCATTTTGAAAGAACCCAAGTGAATTTACTGTGGCTCTTTCCAGATATTTAGATCTCTTTTTCCTCCTCTTAGTGGAATTCATCTTCCTGAAAGCTTTCATCACCTGCAGTGTGAGAAGGGAGAAAAGCTAATGCTATTGCTTCCGACACCAAACACTGCCAAAAGCAACTATTAGTAAGCAGTAGTAAATTTTGGTATCTGCTATCTAATCCAGCATTGTCATGTATAATTAGCAGATTGAATGTCTCTCCAAGGTGAGTAGTTTAACTGTGCTGGAGAATTTGGTCCTTGCATTTTTCTGTATTGAACAATGTCAGGGCTATCTCAGAACACCTGAGCACTTCAAGCATTTCAAGCTTGTTTTCACATGTGTTGAGCACTGGCAGTTTTGGTCCAAGTTGGTTGTGCTCACTACTTGTGACAATTAGTTGAACCCTTCCCGTCTGTCGGATGGGGTCAACATGGCACGTAAATTTCCTTCCTCTTTGCTGTTCTAATAGACACCACATCCTTCCTCTAGTCTGCACAGAATTGACCTTTACTTAGGATGTTCCTTTTCAAATTCTCCTCTTTTGCAGAAAACGCCCACAGATCATAGTACTTTTTTTTTTTTCCCCAGAAAGTATTAATTCCAGTTTCTAAATTCTGCCAAACTTTGCAATACATCTTCTAGGAGCTTTCAATCCATCCTTAGAGTAATAAAACGGATTGCAACAATTCTCCTTTCTTCTCTTGGCTTTATTACAATTCTTGTTTTGCACCAATTACCTCTTTGGCTGGGGCTGAGCTGTGATCCCTGCTAACTCATTAGCGTCGCCTCCAGAAAGGCAAATGTTGCCTTTAAAAATCCGAATGTGTACCTTTGGGCAAGCTTTTTTCCTCCTATTGTCTCTGAGAAAATACTCTTAGATCCCACACAGTACTTCATTACAAAGATATTGGCTGTCCACCAAAGAAGATTACACTTGTAGCAGTCTGGCTTTTCTATTTACTTCTGTTGTGTCACAATTCTTCTTTTCAATGGCTTTTCCTAATAGTATCTTGTCACATTAGCATATGAAGCAATTTGGCGTTGCATTCATCTATTCAATCTTCTCCAAGGAGTCTAAATGGCAGGTAGTGTGGTTGTCTGGAGGTGATGATCACTTATGGTGGAGTCATGGGTACAAAATTCTTGAGTAACTGCCAGCAAGGTTGTCTTGGGTGACTGCTCCCAGGATTACAATCTGAATGCTTGAGAAGCCAGGGTGTCTCCTCCTCCTCCTCCCCCCCTCCATGGACCTCGACTGTCTCCATCTCAGTAGGCCCCACTGACCTCTATTCACTGTACAATTATCTGCTCTCAGTATAGCTTTGCTGAGCTCATACATCATGATTGCAAGCAGCCTTTTTGTTATTGTTTATTAAAAAACCCTATCATTCTCTTAATTTTTGTTTGCTGTCTCTCAGACCACTTCTGCTCCATAAAAGAATGTTCATCTTATGGCTATTTATACACTCAGTGGCATCTTCATAGCTTTGTAAACAATTTGAAAGTCCAAATCAACAATATGGACAGCATTAATTTGCCCATTATTCTGCTGACATGCTTGAAAGGCTGTTATGGGTTTCCACTGTCATGGAGGGAGCCAATTATTCTAATTAGCATGTCCCTAAATAGTTACATAGATAGTTTGTAATTCCATTTTTAGCTCATGATATAACCATGTTTTTGAATTGAACAAACATCATAGTTATAATTATTAGTAGGGTAGGAATGGCCTGCTTTTACAAATGAATCCCAAGCAAGCACATCACAGTGCCGGTGTAATGACTTTTCTGTGTAAATACTAGTTTTTTATCTATGGAAAAGTCCCAGTGGCTTTTTAGCACTTTGTCAGTCCTCCAACGCACTTCTGAGTAAGTTTCTAAGCAAGGTTTGTACTCTTAGTTAACACAGATCCTTTCCTCCAAGGTTGGAAAATTCTTCTCTATCATTCTATAGTTAAATATACTAAGTGTTAAATCAGTTATAAAAATACATATTGATGTATGTTCCTAATATAATGCAAGCAGAGAATCAAACGGAAACAGAAACAGATCTCAATGCTGGAATTGCAGAGTTTAAATGAAAACCATCCAGTTATGGAATTGACTTCTGAAAGATGATGAAATACCACCTTACAATAACAGCACTGATACCTGCAGCATGGATAACTAAAGCCCCTCACACTGCACCCTGTCTCTTGGTAGCACAAGTAGCCAGAGGGGCCCACCCACAGAAAGAGCAGCCCAGGCAGCCACAGGTGTACCAAGACCTTTCTCTCACCAGTATCCCTCCTCTTTTAAAGTTTTACTATCTATTTGAGTGTTCCCTGCGACGTTTGCCAGAAATATGTTTTACTTGTGCCACTGTAATGATATAGCAGGTGGGATCTGAAGTAGAGCCCTTCTGAACTGTGCAAAGAAAACTCCTTTCTCCTGCAGGCTGCAGGATCTCTATCTATGGACATCAGCCTTATCATTTTTTTTTATGGACATATTCCCCCCTCCCAAGTTTTAATCTCCTCTAATCAGAAATCCAACCTCACATTTTGTGCACTCGGTGCTTTTTGCTGCATGCCATTTGATTATCTTATTTAACATTGTAATTAGGTCACATCCTACTTCCTCCAGATAGGAATACCCATTTCCTATAATTCAGGTGACATTTCCCAACTGAGAACAGTATTCACAGAGGACCCCAAATATTCTCTGCACCTATAAGGCCCATATACGCTGTCAGGGAAGCATAAAGCACTGTAATGTAAATGAGAATTCACACTAACATTTTCATGTTTTTGTTTCAGCCTCAGGTAAAAAAAATATATCGGGAAAGAAGAGAGGGGGGGAAGGCTTTCCACTTTCTGTTTCAGTAAGTTTTTATTAACTGTGTGGAAATTCAAACTATAAATATGCTGAGGAAAGGGAGAGGTTTGTAAATGCATCTTCCAGATGCTAGAGGGCGTAGGAGACACAGAAAGCCTCCGGAGTAGCAGTTGAAAGAGGTACGAGTGAGACATTTGGAGCAACTTTCTTTTTTTGTAATAGGATGTTTACTAATGTTCACACTGATTCTGCTCTCTTTCTGAAGAGAGCTGACTGGAAAGCAGAAGTGGCTTTCTGGATTTTTATGAGTTTTGCTGATAGTCTATAAAAAAATCAATTATTTATAGTGTTATTGGTCTAAGTGAAGATATTAATACATGCTCCCAATTTTTAATCCAGAGCGGTTTAGTAATGAGGGTATGTTCTGAAGGAGCTCCTATCATTAACCATCAAAACAGAGAGCTACTACTAACATTTAATGAAAAAGGTGAAAGGTAAATTCCTGGGCATAGTGGTATTTTCAGTGAGAACTATAGGCTTCAGACTTGTCTGTCTGGTTTGGTCAAAATATTCAGTAACTTTTCTTCATCTCTACACAGAATTTCTGTGCTAGTGAAAATCCTGCTGTGTTTCGTGTTGCAGTCTACAAACCTACTAGTATAATACCTGCGTGAGTGGGATTTTGGTAGATGCTGTGCAGTACAGACCAAGATTCATTCTGTTAGCATTTTGACAGTAAAGTTCACAGGGCTTACCCTAAATTTGTCAGAGGAACAGGGCTGCCACAGTTGCTCCTTGGAAGACCACTCCAAATAGCAGAGTGTTTTGTTATCAGTTCAAAGTAATACAGCAAGAGAACTGAGCTTTCCCAGGCCTGTAAAGGAGAAAAAATGTACATATTGATAAGTTTATGTTGGGTTTCTCTAGCCAGTTGATGCCCCTCAAAACAAATGTACTATCAGTTCATAGGACTCCAATATTAAAGGGGAGGATTCCCCTCAGCCACTGTGGACTCCTTCTTTTTCCCCAGATTTTGTGCTTGAGGCCAGATATAGATGCTGAACAACAGAAAGATATTCTAGTAAACAAAACAGGACAGGTGGAGTAATGAAACTCTGCTGAATTATTCATTGGATCCTGAATGGTGCAGGGAGAATTATTACAGTGAACAAACACCCCTGAAGAGAGGAGCAGCACAAGGAGCAGCCCTACAGTACAACTGACCTGTTTTTCCAGGTAGGCATCTGCAGAATGAATACCTTGTATAAATGAACTGGAACAGCCATGCTTGGTAGCTGTCCATTACTTGTCTGGAAATGATCAATCTAATTCCAAAACCAGTTTAGTTTGTGCTACAGCACCACAGATGTCAAACTAAAAGCACATTCAAGTGCTTTGCTAAAAAGCAATGGACTTCTATGCACATTTATAGAGAAGCACATCTTCAGGATTGCTGGCTCAAACTTGATGATGCCTTCTAATAAATGTCAGAGGTAAAGAAAGGAACAAAGAATACATCAACACTGAGCTGACTCCAAGAACCAGTGCATATCAATACGTAATTTTGACCTCTGAAGCATTTTCCCAGCTTGCCTTTAGAAGTTGAGAAACTGTACAACCTCATCACAATGGTAGATATCTCGAGGTACGGTACTCCTACTGCTGTTAAGGTTTTTAATAATGATCAGTAGTGTACTGATGTACAGGGTAGGGAAGTTAAAGGAGGGTGCCCAGCACAGGCAGAGCATCTGGGGTAGACAAGGTTATGATGGTTAGGCCAGCCATATCAATAAAACTGAGCTCACCTTGGAAGCAGTGGTGAGAGAGCCGTGCTCTCATTTCAGATTTGTTCTGGGCCTGGATGTGATGGTGATGGGTGCTATAAGATTAAAGAGCAAAACAGTGGGAGAGAGGACAGGATTTGAGAAATACACAGTACAGTGAGGGACAAGAAGTCATAAAAGGATGTTCCTTGAGTGCCACTTGTACTGGGTATTCAATATGGTAGACAATAAAAGTGTGTAAGTCAGGGTAGCATTTGAATTGTGCAATAACAAGACAGGGAAAAGCTTGAGTGTTCCAGCTTCCCTGCACATGGCTTTGTATCTTAAGTGATGTTGTTTTTTTTTTTTTTCACATTGTATTAATATTAAATACAAGCATATAGTAACATCCAGATTAATTCAACCTGGCTGAAATCCCATTTTAGATGCCTGGCTTCCTTCTGATGGTGGTTACTGCTGAGAGCTGTCATACTACATGAAATTCCCTGAGAACAAGCTACAGATGTCACTACCATAAAATGCCACAGAAAATTAGATTTATTAAACTTTCATGCTTTTTAAAATATTATTTACAAAATATTTTGATTTTTTTCCCATATTTTTAAATGGAAAGAAAACTTATTAGGAAGCCTTTTAAGCCTACATGAAAATTTAACGAAATAATCTGATACTTTGGCATAAGAAGCTAAAAGGCTGTTTGCTTTGCAACTGGATACTAAGCATATGGCCATCAGAGAAAGTGACTCTTTGCTTTAAGGCATTTTTCTTCCTGGTAGTCATTTCCAGAAAGACTGATAGATGGTTAGTCCTAAAAATGCAGGCTTTAATTTAGTACACTAGTATTAACTTCATGTGGTAGGAGACTGCTGTCTTTGCATTTTCTGCAGCAGATGTGCACACCACCTTTGATGTCTCCTTTTGATGATACTAATGCTAGGCAGAACCATGGGAAATTTCTAGTGTTGTTTCCTTGAAATGTATGTGTTTGTGGATTGCCACTGCCACAGACCTCCTCCTTGACTGCAGATATCTACAGTACCTGGGTTTGGAACTTTATTCTCTGAGCTTGACTTCTAAGAGATCATTTCTAGGGAGCTTTGCTGAGGCCAGTAATGGGAAACCATTTATTCTTAACAGTTACGTACTCATGACTTCTTCTGCACAACAGGCTTGCTATTTTCAACTTGATTTTCTGTCTCATCTATGTCTATATGGCTGAAATAGGATGATTAGTTACTGCTTCTCTGAACTTTTGACACTTGCTGGCTGTTTTCTGTGTGTTATTCCCTATCCAGCAGATGTTTCTGCATATGAGCAGCCCAGCCATTCAGCTTATTTTATTTGGATGACAAAGCCTTAATTTTGTCTTCTGGTGGAAGGCTTTTGAGCGTGGAGACAGCCTGTTTTTTTTTTTTTTTTGTGGAAGGACTCCAGTGGTTTCAGCATTCTTGCATGATTGGATGCATGACATTCAAATGCTGCGTTATCACTGACCTCACTAGAGCTTGTGTGATTCCTTTAGCATTTCTCCAGCCTGCTTTGGGTGCACTGTGTTCTCAAAAGGCCGTGACTCGAGTTCATGGAAGTCCCATGTGAGCAGCCTTTGAGGTTACTGACATTCTTGAGCCTGGGCTTGAAAAACGCTGCCTGGTGTTTTAAGCTCAAATTCAGATCTCTTCTTCCCTTTGAGGTATATATGGAGAGTATTACACTCTGCTTAAGTCTGGCTGGTGGTATTTCCAAAAAAGAAAAAAAGCTGACTATCCTCGTAAAACCCTCTTTAAACTCTTTGTTTTGGGCCGCAGTTCTTGTATGAGCGGGAAGAACTTGTAGAAACCTGGCCTTGTCCTCAGTGCTGTTGGTAGGTCAGGGTGTCTTCAGAGAAGTGAAAAGCTGGGTTTCCCCTCACAGCAGTGACTTTCTCCATTGCTTGTACAAGAAATGTGACCTTAAGTTGCTGGAATAAGTACATACAGAAGGTAGAAAAGGAGAAAGGAAATTTTCTTCCTGTTTTCTTGTTAAAAGATGAGCAAACTAATGCTTCAGTCACACAGGGGCTTTCCTGTGTGCTTTACCTTAGGCACTATCAATAGCTCCATTGCTGCATGGGCGCAACTGAGCAAGGCTAGGCAGGGAGAGAGAACACATGTAAATGAGAATATATCAAGCATAAAATGGGAAGAAATAATCCAGAATGGACTCAGATCCAAACTTTAAATTAAAAGGAGGAAGGTTATTCTACTTCTTCCTCCTTTCAAGTTTTTGGGAGGCCGGTTTTGGCTAAGTATTGGACGAAGCAAGAAATGTGCCCTGATGTTAACAGAATTTATGCTTTTTATTTTGAACTTAAGGATGAAATCAGAGAGAGAGAAAAAAAAGAAATTGAAACACAGCAGAAAAGAATTTTTTTGCTGTGTGAATGCAGTTGCAGGATGCAACCACATCCGGTAGACTGGAAAAAAACAATGTGATGGTACCATTAGCAGTGCTAAGGAGGGCTGGTGCAGATGCCAGTGCATGCTGACCAGTCTGAGTGCTTACAATGAGCACAATTAATACTGTATTCTTAGGAAGGTAGTGGAAATTGCAATGCATCCAAAAAACAACTAGACCATTTTTCAGGTCCTGATTATTTCCTAATGAACTGCTTGACCTCAAGACCTCTAGCAGGCATGAAATTCTGCTTTTGCAAAGCCTCTTAGAATAGTTCCATTCAAATACAGACATAATTACACCTCTCCTCACAATATCACATTTCAAATATCCTCCCAGTAATCAGAATTACTGCAGTGTGTGAGGAGTGAAGAGCTCCTTTATCCATACAGCAGAAAGCATTTGAGCTGTTATGAGCTAAAGAAGGTTTATAATGGGACAGACTAATAGAAAAGGCTTTGAGGCATCATCACAGTCACAGAAAGGCACGAGCAAATTTGAGTCTGTCAGAGAGCTACAATGCTGTGCCTTTACCAGGAAAATCTCAGATGGAAATTGAGCAAGAAATAGCAAGAATCCCCTGCCTCTCCCTCAGAAAATTACAGCTGCAGTGGAGTTGTATGTATTAGTTGGTTCCCATGGTTTTAATCTTCTAACTTGCTCTGTTTTTTCCTATTCAAGGCTGATTTCTGTTTGGCAATTTTACATTTAAGAGAGTTCCCACCAGAAGAATTGCAAATGTGTAGCCGACAGAATGACTCTCACGCTCACAGATAGGATGGGGAATACGATCTGTTTAGATGCAGTGTGAACTGGTCAGGTAGCAAAACTATCCATGGATATCTCTCTGATACTGGCTGTGACTATTAACATTTTTTTCTTATTGGCAGCAGCCCCTCAGTTTTGTGCCTACCCTTGATGAGGAGGAGAAATATTGACCTCATAAAAGATTTCTTCCAGTTTGAATTTTGTGCCAGTACATAGTTCATTACCAGCAGCATGCTTTTTTACATGGGAAGTATGTAACACAGGAGCAAGCCTGTAGGAAGCTTCAATCTGCAATACTGTGTTATGCTGCAACATTCAGAGCTCTGCCTTCCAGAATGGAATATGAAAGTTTGTCAGCCGTACTCTTATAGCCTGTTAGAGGGATGTTCACTTCACAGTTAGGAGTAAGACTTATTCAACAGCTATGTAAATAGGAAAGACTACAAAATTGTGGTATTTCATGGATACCAAGTTCCTACAAGTTTTATCAGAATCACGTCTAGAGGAGGGTGACTGCTAAATCTAGAGGAAAAATTAGCTTTGTTAGTTCTGCTGCTCATACAATTTGCAGTTTGCAGGTTCTCTTCAGTGGGAGTGGCATTCATGGCACAGAGGTGAGTCTCCTCAGGGACTGGCCATTTTTTTCCAAATAAAAACAACTTGTAGTGGTGATTTGATTGTGGAACAGAAAGTGAGTGCATAGAAAGAAACAAACAGCTAAGCTAGAAGCAGAGCCTGATGTCACAGCCAAGTGGCGCATCGTTGCATTGCATTCACCTTTGTTCATCCCAGCCCAGTTGAGGGAAAGGTGACTTATGTGCCTGTTGTCATCGACACAAAGAAAGACCCACTTATCGAGTAAATAGTCTTGAAAATGGGGGAAGAAACTTTGCTGAGGAAGCCTGCAAAGTCTGAGGTCTGTAACCATACACAGAAACAAAATGAGCTGGCTTGACTGAAACCCTGTAATTTCCTAGATTACTAGTTCACAAAGATACAGTTTAGTACAAAGTGAGGGTTGCTAACTGTAAAAAGTAAAATGTCATGCAATGGATATTGATTTGTCTAATTATAAATAGAATTTATTTAAAGCAGAGACCAGTCTGCTTCAAAGTTTAGAATAAAAAAGGGAGTGGGTGTGTGTCTGTCTGCCTGCATTTACTGTTGGAAGCATTGAATTCCCACATGTGGGATCATTTAGTATGTTTTAAAGTGAATAAGAAGAAATGCACTTCCAGATATTAAATCTTCTTATCTTTGATAAAGTGCAGGTGATCTCAGGTTGTGTCTGTGGTGGTATCAAAGTAGCATTTGATATAATGAGTAGTTTTTTATATCACTAGTATCATTAGTAGTTCTAAGGAGAATAACGGGAATGGGCCGAACACCAAAGACTTTGACTGATGGTTACTCTGTGGAAAGGGCTCTAAAGGGTGAAGTGGGTGAGCTGGAGCCATTGTGCCATGGAAGCTGGTCATGGGCATTTTTTCCATCTCAATTGGTCACTGCAAGTCATGGGGTCTGGAGAAATTTGGTTTCTTACGAACCCACTAATGGGAAACAGTGAATGACACACTCCTGGTGCAATTTTTCCCCAGCTTTCATTAACCTCTGTATAGATATTATTTTAATTAAAATAATCTTGACAGCACCTAAGAAAAAGCTGTGGGGGCTGCAATGGCAATTAAATGTGTTGTCAAAAATGACAAGTAGCCTGGTATCACTGGAAGGAAATTAATGCTCTGACCAATAATGGAACAGTAATCTTAATCCAGAGCTTTTTGCCTCTCAGGAACTCCTTGAAATGGATGGATTTTGGAGATCAGGCAATTTTAGAACAAGACAGTAAAGCAATAGGTACCATAAAGCATCTCTGTTTCAAAAGACAGTGTCATACCGGTGTAATGGTTGCAGAATGAAATGTGGTACTAATTGGACATTAATAATGCTGTATGTGCAAAGCCCTGACTTTTACTAAACTTAAATATCAGAAAATTCAATATTAGGTTTTGGAATTGGAGTTTAACAATGATCTGCACCAGTGCCTATTGTCTGTTTTGTGTTGTCTGCTGCAGAGAGAAGGCATGGAAATTCACCTGAGTGGAATTAGCTTGTCCCACTCTCAGCAACCATGAGAACTAAAGGGTGGGATCAGAGAATCGTAGAATCGTAGAATCCCAGAATGGCTTATGTTGGAGGGGACCTTAAACCCATCCAGTCCCAACCCCTGCTATAGGCAAGGTTAACACCAACTAGATCAGGCTGCCCAGGGCCCCATCCACCCTGGCCTTGAGTCCCTCCAGTGACAGGGCCTTCACGGCTTCTCTGGGCTGCTGTGCCAGTGCCTCTGAGTAAAGAATTTCTGCCTAACAGCTAACCTTAATCTCCCCTTTTTTAGTTTAAAGCTATTCCTCCTTGTCCTATCACTATAAGACTGTAAAAAGCCAATCCCCTTCCTGTTTCTAAGCTTCCTTCAAGCTTGGAGGGAAAGCTGCAATAAGGTCTCCCTGGAGCCTTCTCTTTTCCAAACTAAACAATCCCAACTCCCTCAGCCTTCCTTCATAGGAGAGATGCTCCAGTCCTCTGATCATGGCCCTTCTATTCCTGTCTAGGGAAACCTGCATCGTAACATGCTCAAGGTGCTTCAAAGGGACAGTTCTGTCCAGCCTTTCCTTGCCCTGCTGAAGCTTTAATTGCATGTCATCTTTGCTGGCAGTGTGTGTAGGATTACAGTGTTCCCCCATCTACACAAAGTTTCTTCCTCTCTCTATTTAATCCCTAAAATTAAAACATATCACTTCATTCCGTCACAGCTACGTCTTGCAAGAGCTGTGATTTGAAGGAGATAATAAGTAGCAAGATGTTCAAGAAATGGCTTATTTCTCACTTGTTTTGCCATAATGCCCGGCAGCGTAAAAAGACTGGATCCTGTTACGCCAGAGACTGTTACAGAATGCAGTGTGAGAGATTTTCTGTCCCAAGGCCATTCGCACTGTGAAGAAACTTGAAACATCAGAGCCAAAAAGCAACATGTAAGTAAGGAGAACAGGGGGACAGGGAGTACTTCTTTTCTTCTCTGTTAGAAAGGCACTGTTTGTTCCTCACAACTCTCAGATTTACTGTTACAGTTAACTAATGCCTTCCAATGCATCCGAATGAAGGTTTTGAGCTGAAGAATGGTGGCTAGCAGGGCCAACTTACTTTATGGACTAACTCAGAAAGAGCTTTCTACACAAGCAAGTAGTGTGGGAGGTGGACTGGCAGTCAGCAGTGGCTGTAAGAGCCCTAAGATTGATCAGAGGGACAGAGTGCTGACTTGGTAATCAGGAACAGGAGACAGGGACTTACAGCTATGAAGAGGACTAAAAAGAGATGTCAGTATGTAATGCAATAGGACAGCAAGTGAAAGACATCAAAGAGACAGTGATGGGGGCAGAATAAAAAGCAAAGGCAAAAGGAGCAATGGGTGAGAAAGCTGAGCGCAGAGAGAAGCAGCAGCAGGGACAAAAGTTCTGGGCTATCAAACTGGATGCAGCTGCTTCTCTTTGTGAGAAAGATCTCACATTTGGGGAGCTGAAGGGGTCAGTAAAGTTGTACGCTGTGTTTCTGTGTCAGCTTCCAGTCTGAATGTACACAGGAAACGGCCATACTTTCTTATTGATATCATAAGAGAAAAAGTTAAATGTGAGAGAAGGGAAACATATCACTTCCAAGGTCTTTCCATACTTTAGAGAATCAGAGGTTTATAGGCTTTGTTTTGTCAGCAATGGGCAAGATATGAAGTACTTCTAAGGAAACACCTGCATTGAATAAAAAGAGTAACACGTCAGGCATAGCATGGGTAGTAAAACAAATGTTTAGCTTCCTATGTAAAATCATTAACTTTTTAAAACTCAAATTGTTTCATTAAAAAAAGGCAAGCCTATGCGTTTAACCACGAATCTGCTGTTGTTTCACTGCTCCTGACAACAATGCTAATGAAAACAAAGTTTTTCACAACTTTCTTCCAGTAAACCACATCTGGATTTTTAACCTCACTGGAAGTTTTTATTGTGCTTCTGTACCAGACTGTAATGTAATGCAATTGTTATTTATCTCCAAATTTTCCAGTTCCTCTTTTGTGGACAGTTTTCTGCTTAACAGAGTCTTTAGTTAAATTCCTCTTCCAGCTTACCACTACAAAAATTGAAATCCTCACCACAGATCTGTAGAAATGTTTCCACTTGCACTGAGAGACAGAAATAGAAGAATTCCATGTCTTTTTGGACAGATGCCTAGCTGAAACTATGCAGGGTTTGACTGACAAGAGGATGTAGTCTTTGCTGAGAGCTCTTTCTTTAAGGTCCCTTTTAGTCTTCGGAAACACTTAAGTAGCTGAAGGAAGAGAGCGTTTATGTGAGTTTCTCTTCGTTCTTGTTAACTTTGCCTGGTTTTCTTTTTTTTGGTAACTTTTGTCTCCTGCAACAAAACCTTTTCAACTCTTCGAGCTTATTGAATATGTAATCACAAACTGGTAAGTAGTAACTTCAGGAGTTTTGTATTGAAATGGCACTCTGTTCTTTTGTGTACAGCTGTGGAAGAGGAATAAAACGCCTTTGTGTGGCTGAGGATAAAAATTATTTAAATGCACAGTATTTGCCAGGGCGATAACTATAAAGTATGGTCTTTCGGTGGTGAATAAATGCGTTTAACACACAGCTCAGACTGTGAATGCAGCGGGGAGAATTTACATGAGTAAGTTCTGAATTATTTTGCATCCGAGTAAGCTCTCCCCACTGTGCAGCACAGCACATTATCCGTTTCCTGGGGAGTGTGGACGGGAGCTTACAAAGCACAGAAGGTAATTGGCTGCTTCAACTGGAAAAGCAGAAAAAGCGTATTTGTTGGTATATACCAAAGGAAAATGAGAACAATACTAATTACTGTCAGGTGACAGTATTTGTTCATAGTCTCCAAGTTGTCTGTGAGATTAGATCTGTACTGACGCTCCATACAGGCAGTGAGTGTGTTAATGCAGCGTTTGGGCAGCTGAGTAACTTTTTTTCTGACAATGCATTTTGCAACTAGAATTTTTGTGTGCTTTGAATGTAAAAAAGGAGGTGAATGTGTAAATAGTAACATACTTTTTCAGAATGCTTCTTTCTGCTGTTTGATGTTTGTGTTTCTGTGTATCTCTCTTTTATTTGGAAGCCTATCTTCACCATATGTAAGCTGTCTTGTCTCTGAAGTTGGTGGGAAGTGAACATAACTCAACCGTAGGCACTTATTTCTGTATTTCTGAAATTTGCTTATACTGATGCAAATATTTCCTCTTGGAAAGGAAAAGCTGTTTCTGGGATAGATGTTTTTTCTCTGTTGTACATGTGGCAGTTTCTACAGACTGACTGAAAAAGCTGTAACTGTATATCTGTGCTTTTTGTTTAAAGTGGTTGGCATCCAGATGAGGCGTGGAAGTGTGCTAGCGCTGCAAAGGCAGTTGTACCAGGCTCCTCCTAAAGTACGTCCATTTTCATGAAAATATTTTTGTGCTGCCTTTTCTTTCCTCTGGCTCTTTAACTAAATTAACTATGTGGTTTAGAGTCAAATCTGACGCATGCTTGAGTAAGATAAAATTTATTTTTCATAGTATAAATACAGTGGGTATCAATAGCCATATCTGGGGTAATATATTCTGAAGATGCATCTTACAGTTAAATTGTATGATGAGTCCCACTGGAACTGATTGACATAGCAGTATAATAGTCACAGGAAACATCCGTGCAGTTTCATGTTACAATATTTCAGTCCTTTGTGACTTTGCTTTTAATTTCTCTCCTGTCATTCTACCAAAAAACCTATGCAAGTGTTGGAGTTGAAATTGCGCTGCACCTGTAGGGGGCGACGAAAATGGCATATCTGATGGATTTGGAAGGTCTGCACGGTTGTACCTAGGGAGAATATTTAAAAGGATGAAGAACATTATAAATTTTGAATGCTTTAATATCCTCACTAGTTTTTTTCTCTTCTTTGGCAAAGGTGAAATAAAAAATGTTTCTTTTTTTCTTTTATACACTCCTGTAGTCCTTGAGGTCACTTTAAGTCTCTGTTCACGTCATATAAGGTAAAATGCATAATAAAACTGAAGGAAATGGGGTTAAGACATGCAATGTCTAATGAAGAATATTAGTATTTATTAGCAATCAACTTTTGGGCTATAACTTTTTTTCCCCAAAAGCTACTGACACTGCTCTTTGCTCTCATTACAACCATCACTTCATGTGCTGATTTTTTTTCTTCCCATTCACCTTTGTTAGTTTTTTTGTGTGCCAAATGCATAACGTGTTGTTTCTGACTGAAAGCTATGGCGATGAAAGAGGCAATACAATGGGCTTGAACAAAATTGCTGGGAGGCCTGTACAGGATGGTACTGCCGCAGAATGGTTCTGCGTACAAATCTTCATACTGACTTAATGAACACAGGAGAAAACACACATTTTTCTTGAGCTCAGAAGGCAAATGTGGTCTAGAAATTCAAGGTTTACTACAAGTGTAATCAGCTAGAGTAGTATGAGCAGCTGTGTGCCAACTTTCTTTCGCCTCCTGTGTACCTGGCCTAATTAACTCCATTCTTCACTCTTCAGTCATCTCCACATGTGGCAATTTGGTCTTAATGGGCTATAGAATGGGTGGCACGGGTCCATTTGAAAATGCCTTGTGCTGTAGAGCAGCTTGCATGGTCCTGCATAGGGGTCTCTGACAGCGTAGTAGGTGGCAGTGCTATCTAAAAGGAAATGCATCTAGTGAGTATCTGTTCTCTCTTTGTGATTTCTGGAAGGGTCTCTTTGAATTACATAGGTCATCAGATAAAAGCTAGATTGCTTTGGGACAGCTGTATGGAGCACCTGACTCTGCAATTCTGTTAGGCATTAAGGAAAACGCACAGTGGAATAACCTCAGCTGAGGTTATATACTGTTGTCCTTATCCCTTAAGATAGATTTCTTCTGCACCTCTCCCTTCCTCCTTCACCTCCAAGTAGTGATTAATCATAACTTTGGTTAATTGGACTTCTAAACTGAAGCTGCAAGTCAAGTGGTTCGGCTGTTTCCCTGCTGTTCTGCCTTGTATTTTCCGGATACTTAGTCTAGATCTGGCAAGGCTGATGGTGTGGGGGAGCAGGGTGTAGATGGGCTGCTGAAAGGTGCCACTCTGCAGATGTCAGAGTCAAAAAAAAACAACAACAACAACAACAACAAAAAACCCCACAACAACAACAACAAAAAGCCCCAGGAAGGCCTGAGCTTCTGCATGTGAAGCTCTACAGGAAGGAAAAGCACCTTGTGCTGTGTACCTGCCATAGAGAGGGAGACCTGCAGGTTTAAGGTAAGCTAATACTTGAAAATGTATTGAAAACCATTTTGTAGGCTTGTGACCTTTAAAAGAGATTAGAGCCAGAGCCAGTTATTCATTTGTTTATATCTCTGCCTGTTTACTTGAATAGGTGCTCTGTATTAAGTAAGAATAGCATGCAATTAGCTTTTCTCTCCAGGATTTCATAAAAATTTTTCAGAGGCAAGTCATGTGTTTGATCACACCCACCTATTCCTTGGAGTACTACATGGAGTTGTGCTGAAGCTCAGGATATTATCCAGAGTGTTACAATTAAAGCTGAAGTAGAAAATATGAGAAGATTTGGGACTCTGCAAAACTTCACGGCTAGGCCAAACTTCTCAGATCTCATTTTTATGATGTGCATATTTCTGAGTGTATGTTTGACACCTGGGTATCCCTGTATTGGTTTTATTGGCATAATAAAATGCTGTTGCCAAACCAAAAAGTGATAGTTTGGCAAACCACCTCAGAACTGCTAGGAGTGGTTTGAAGAGCATGCATTTATCTCTCTTCAGCCAGTCACATGTAAGGGGAGTTAAAACTTTTTTGAGAGTGCAAGGCTGTGTTTTTCTTATTACTTACTTTAAAAAGTAAATGATCAGCCCTTGTTAACTCTCCTCCTCATGTATGTTAGAAGTGATGCATGATGCCTCAATATTAATATTACATGAGTCGTCTTTGACGCTGTGTAAGTCAGGCAGAAACATGGCACAAAACCGTGCACTCACAGTGTCCTTCCTGCAGGTGAGAGATGATGGCCAAAAGGGAACCAGGTCTAAAACAAACTGAAATTCAGAAAGTGGCCTGGAGATATTTTCACATTTTGCAGGTGCTCTATTTCCAATCAGCAAGGGCCATGTGAGTAACAACCTTCTGTTTGCTGATTTCTGTCCTTAAGGGAAAGCTGCTTGCTTCCTCTCTTCATTTAATTCCTTTGCTTCTTTGACCTTCACCTGTGTGACTTGCTCTCTGAAATCCTCTTGGGAGGATCAGTGTCAGCTCTAATAAGCCAGCTGTCACTTTACACCAAACAGAAAGTAAATGTTTCATTTGTTAAATGGGCTGGTGGAAAACACTGCCTTTTTCTACCGCCTTCGGTTTCCTTCTGGGGGAAAAGGTTTTACCTTTATGTGACTGAAAGTGCATAAAATGGATTTGACGCTGCAGATTTAAGTGTCTTGAATGAAGACTGTTATGTAAGGCTTTTCTCTTTTTTATTTACTGTAGTAGAATATGAGGGGAGTTGCAGCACAGGGCCTGATGGCTAGGAATTTTCTTGCTTTTCCAGTAAGATAAGGGATAACCTATATAAGAAGCACACTGGGAATTTCTTTTCTCTAGGAAGCTGTATAGGAAAGCATGGGGAAAGTAAGATCATTGCATAGAGTTTTGTTTACTGACATAGGGCACAGCACAGCCTCTTGTTAGGAGTTTTGCAATCGACTCGACTGCAAGCAGGACAGCTTTTCTCTGCCATAGATTGTGTTGGGTTTATTCCTTGCTCCCCTTACACTGCTCTTTGTGCTGATGAGCACAACCCGTGCCTCTCTACCAGCTCACACAGGTGGGTTAGTTCTTCACTAATAAGCTTGGAAAGTATTTGAGAGTGAGTGTTCTTTTAGAAGCTGCTATTTGAGGGGGCTGATTTCAGCAGCTTTTTGGAGCACTTTGAACAGTGTTCGAAAGGAGTGAAATCAATGCACAGCACTGACCAACTGCCTTATTTGGAGAGCAGTCTTAAAGAGGAAAATAAGAAGAATGTGTAAGTACTATTGCTTCTGTTGGTTTGATTCTATTTCTTTTAGATAAAACCAAACTAATACTAAGTTAGAACAGAAAAGTGTCTGTGAGCCCTGCGTGCTCCAGCACCATCTGGCTCTGACATCACACCCAACTCACTTGTACAGTAAGGCCCCTCGGTGATGCTCTTGGAGTACTGGGCTCAAGTCTTAGGGCAACTGAGGCATTTCTAGTTCAATGTGCTTTGGAGGCATCTCTGCAGCAGTATCTCATTCTCTCCTCATACACAATCCCCTATGAAGTCTTCAAACCTCTCCTGAGCTTCTACTGTACTGGAGGAACATTTTCCAACAAAGGCTAAGGAACAGCAGGCTGCTTACTGTCATTTACATGTGGCAGCTCCAGTTTTCTGCTGAGGATCAGCCTTCTCACTGGTTGCAGTGGTAGGGGGAGCTGTTCATATAAAAAGGAAAAAAAAACCACAACAACCTCCCCCTCCAAGCTAATATCAACATTTCTGGCGATAACTGAACTGCACTCCAGGCAAGTACTCTGTGGCTGCTAAGCCATGCAGCTTTGAATAGGTGACATTCTCAACAACAGCTCAGGTAAGCAGGCCTGTAGTTCACAAAGTATTTTGTCCATTTAACCCAGTGCGCCCGTCAAAAACACTGCTATGGGCATGAGCCACAGCTTCAAGTAACAAAAGAAAAATGAATAGTTAAATTGTTAGGAGATCTACAATAGAATTTGTTTAAAGAAATGTGAAATTTATCATTGAAATTTTTAAAAGAAATGTTTAAAGAAAAGTGTGAGGCTCCATTAAATATACACAGAAAAAAATCCACAGATAATCAGGATGTAAAATATTTAAACAATAAGCATCTTTTAGCTTATGCTACTCCCAAGTTAACCTAGGGGAACTTAGAACATTCTCTTATGATAAGACAACATAATGGTGAAGTTAAGTAATTGATACATTTGCAAATAAGTAACGTACAATGTAAAAGATGGCTTGAAGTCTGTCTTTGATAAAGTTTATGTTATTGTCCATGGATGTGAGCATGGCTACCAGTTAAGAAATTCCTATTGGTACAAGGCACCTGTTTGAGGTTCTGAATACAGTTTACTCTGTGTGCTCCAGGGGCAGAGAAACCAGACAACTGAATGCTTCTTGTTTAAACCAATTATTGTTTGCATACTATTTTGCAGAAGTTTGCCCTAGATAAAAGGATTTTGTTTTATATTCTTCCAATAGAAAATACTCTCCCCACTTTTTTTTTTTTTTTTTTTTTTTTTTTT